>JBBPBX010024210.1:17781-29834 GCA_038048925.1 Garcialebias charrua | reverse complement strand
GCTTCTTGTCTTGTCTTGTCTGCAGCTCCTCAGAAAAGCACCTCAAACGCAAATTAAGATGGATTGGTGGTATGGGCAATCAAATCAACTCAAGATTTCAACAAAAGGCAAGGCACGGGGGAGCCGGCCCATCCCCGCAGACTGACCGGGAAGATACGCCATGGATTCCTGATGGAATGGTGAGCGTCTCGCTCTCTGTGTGCTCTGTGGAGGAGGTGAAGAATCTGGATTATATTGGATTTACGAATGGCAGCGCTTTGCTTTTTGGCGTTTTGTGGAGCACTGGCCTATCGGCAAATGAGGGAGACTTCAGCAGGACTTAATGCCTGGAGCACCCGAAGTCTGATCTGCGCCGTGACCTAGATAAATCAGCTGTTTACGAGCTAATCCGGAAGGTGAACAGATCACCACGGCTTGGGACTCTGGTCAACGCTGTACTGGTCAACATCTGAGGGTCATGGATTTGGATCAGTGGAAAAAGTCCCGAATTGGACAATATTTGGATCAGAGTCGCCCTTACAGACTCAAGGCTGCTGAAATTACACTGTGAGCCTGAAGTGAAAATATTTGTCATCCTTATCTGACTTCCCTAGACAGCCTTGGAAAAGGCTGGATATCAAATTCCTCCTGAGATGTGTTTACTGAAGACAAACAGCTGCTCCTATCGCTACAACCACCTCCCCCCTCCCCGGTGAACTTTTTCTGTGAGCGTTATCGGAGGCCGGCTGAGAACATCTTCAGGGCTGTTGCTATCTGGAATGACTCATAGACAGAAGTCCCACTGCCTCAACCTTAAAATGCAAATGTGATCTGTCTTAAATGTGCTTCTGGTATAGTTTTTTCTGATGTCTCATATGGTGTCATGAAAGACAAAATGTGATATATCTTTTTTTAATACCAACGCTGTGACCCTCATGGTTCTTTCCTTGTTTTCACACCTTTGACCTTCATCCCGATACGGATGGGAGAGGCCGCGCTGAAGAACATAATGTGATATGATGTCTCATATGGTCTGATAGCAGCAGCTTCACTCACTCGCCTCTTTCAGGATGACTGTGTGTTCATATTCACGTTGTACTGGTGCAAACTTGTGCAATGTTAATAAAAGTACTCTGACTCTGACATGTACAAAAATAAAAGTACCAATGCACAGACTGCCCTGGTTCTTGACTCGAGTCCCATTTTTATAAAACCCAGACCTCACGGTCGAACTATGAACCACAGCAAGATACACGAGATTCGCCGGAGACGGCCTGATCTCGCAATATCTTCTGTTGGGCCGAGCAACCTGCTCGAAAAGGCGCTAGAGGGGTCAAAGGTCACCCCCTTAGACCTGAAACACAGGGAGCAGCAATTCAACATGCCATCCAGGCTCAGCGCACATGCGCAAGCTTGGGAGGCGTGTCTACCAAATGATTGGGTCATGACAACAATACGTCACGGGCTCAAGTTGCAGTTCTCAAAGAGACCGCCCCGTTTCTCAGGGGTGTTGCAATCTAAGATCAACCCTGCACGTGCGCACGTGCTGAGGGAGGAAGTTTCAACCATGCTGAAAAAGGGAGTGATTAGTTTGGTCTCAGGACGCAAACTACGCTCCGGACACTACAGCAAGTACTTCCTGGTGCCCAAAAAGGACCGTTCCTTGAGACCAATTCTGGATCTCAGGACTCTCAATAAAAGAATTAAAACTTTCAAGTTCAGGATGCTTACACTACGGCAAGTTCTCCAGTCTGTGAGACCAGGAGACTACGCATGTACAGTGGATTTGAAAGATGCCTATTTTCATATAGGCGTGTGGAGGAGACACAGAAAGTTCCTCCGTTTTGCATTTGCGGGAAACTCTTATGAATTCAAAGCCTTAAGCCCCCAGTATAGCTCTGCGTTAGTCCGAGTGCCGCGGCACGCCGTGTGAGCGCTGTGTGAGCGCCGCGGCACAAGCCTTTGATCGCGGGCGTGAACGCGCCAAGCTCAAATGTTACGACCGCCTAAGCGCGCGCGTTGATAAACTGCCTCGCACCGGACTGTTTTGAGACACAAATGTATTAAATTACTCTTCTTCATCGCTGATCTGGCCTTTTCTTTTGTTTGTTTTTTGCCAAAAGTCAAGTTATCACTTGAAGCTGTCACCATTCGCTTCCTCCTCCTCCGAGGAGGAATGAATGAATTTCTCACGAGCGAACTAAAGTCATGTCCAACGTGGCTGCACCAGGTTCTAAATATTTCCTGGTGTGCTGGTCTGCTATGTGGTATGAAGGAGAAGCGCTCCCTGTTTTTAATTTATTTTTTAAAACTTTTTATGAACATATAAACACAGAAAACCGCTGCACAGCCCTCTGTCTTTTTTCTCCCACCCGACATGTCAATCATTTCAGTAGGCGTGTCAGCAAATGACCAATCAGCGACCTAAATTTGTCTCGTAGGTAAACGCTCCGCCCTACTGCAGCTGCTGAAGCCTGCACTCCAGAGAGCTGCGCTTGCACAGAGCTATAATATGAACTGCCTGCGCAGCACACGCGAGTCCAGCGGCGCTGGGCACAACGCACAGCTATACTGGAGGCTTTACCCTTCGGTTTAAAGACTGTTCCGCGTACATTTACTAAATTTCTGGATGCAGCCCTGACCCCTCTTAGGAATCAAGGACTCAGGGTCTTGAATTACCTGGACGACCTGCTAATTCTGTCTGGAAGCAGAAGGCAGGCGCTGTCACACTCCCTTAAGGTGATCTCTCACCTGGAGTCTCTCGGTTTTGTCATAAACCTACAGAAAAGCGATCTGACTCTGTCACGGGTTACCGTATTTCTGGTTGTACAGATTGACACTGTCCGGTACAGAGCATGGCTCTCGAAGGAAAGAGTTTCCTCCATTTGCCATTGCCTTGGAAAATTTTAACTGGACCAACGGGTCCCTGTGAAAACGTGCCAACGTCTGTTGGGCCTCTTGGCGGCAGCCATTCCTTGTGTGCCACGTGCATTATTGAAAATGCGGGCCATACAGGTATGGTTTAACCAACAAATACAACCCGCTCTGCCTAAACAAGCAGAAAAGGTTAAGATAGACCCGGAGTGTCTAAAGGCCCTGGAACCTTGGAGAGATCTGTCTGTTTTCACGGAAGGGGTCTCACTGGGAAGGGTGTCGTCCCGTGTAGTCATCACGACGGACGCCTCAAAAACAGGATGGGGAGCGATCTGCAGAAATCAGAACGCCCGCGGCCTTTGGAACGAGCAGGAAGCCAAATTACATATTAACTTCCTGGAATTGCTGGCTTATTCCTGTCATTAAAATACTTCTTCAGTAAAGGTCTGGTTGCCGGGCATCATATCCTGGTAAAATCAGATAACAGGACAACGGTGTCCTTCATCAACAGAGAGGGAGGGACGAGGTCCCGGGCCCTCCTTGATCTGACATGGAGGATGCTCACGTGGTGTGCTCCAAGAATTCTGTCACTTAGGGCGACTCATGTCCCTGGTGATCTGAATTATGGAGCAGATGCCCTTTCAAGAGGGCCTCTTTTGGCGTTGGAATGGAGCCTGAACCCACGGATCGTGGAACAGGTATGGTCACGTTTCGGTAGAGCCTCTGTGGACCTGTTCGCTTGCAGGGCTAGCTCACACTGTGACCTCTACTTCTCCCTGAAGGAGACAGATGCTCCGTTGGGGATAGACGCTCTGGCACATGATTGGCCAGCAGGGGTGCTCTACTACGCTGTTCCACCTGTCCCTCTGATCGGGGCAACATTGGAACGGGTAAGACGGGGAGCCCTCTCCTTGATCCTCATGGCTCCCAGATGGCCACAGAAACCGTGGTTCCCGGAATTGATCTCAATGTTGTCAGGGACACCATGGCAATTGCCTCCTCATAGGGACCTACTGACTCAGGCACGTGGACAACTTCTACACCCACGTCCAAGGTTGTGGCAACTCTCAGCCTGGCCTCTGAAAGGTACTGGCTGAAAGCCTAAGGCTTTGGTTGCTTTGTCCCGACACAAGCAGCAATAACATTCACAAGGGTATCCCTTGATGTTTATGTTTTTTGCCTGGGAGGTGTATAATGGAAAGGTTCCCCCTCTCCTTGACTGCTCTCCAACATTAGGATGGGCTCCACTTGTCAGTCGGGCCGTTAAAAAAAAAAAGAAGAAGAAGAAAACATTGCTCCTCCTGTCCCTTGGAATTCTCAAAGGGGAACAGAAGTTGATGAATATTCACACTGCTGGAGCACGCTTAGGCTGTCTCTAGCTGGTGTTGTATACATGGCCATGTGAGACATCATGTGAATGTCTCTCACATTTGGTTTTTTCCTCTTGGCATCTGCTCTCTGCATCCCTTGTAGTAAGCAGCTGGGAGATGCCCGTCTTTTAGGACGGAGGTTCTCACATGCATTTTGCTGAGCATTTCAAGGGCGTGAATGAATTACGTTCCCATAGCAAGTATGTTGCACCGAGAGACCGAACTGAAAGGGAACTGAAAGTTATGCACCATAACTCATGTTCCCTGAAGGAAGGGAACGAGGTGCAACATATCTGGCCCTTTCAATGCTGAAAGCTCGGTGAAGTGCAATTTCTGAGAAAGATGGACGGGCGTCGGTCGCTTAAATGCACAGAGGGCGGGGCCTCTGGCGCGACGCTGACGCCCCTGCCGTAAAGGCGTGAATGTATTCCTTCAGGTAATTGCGCGGGGGCGCAATTCCCATAGCAAGTATGTTGCACCTCGTTCCCTTCCTTCAGGGAACGAGTTATGGTGCATAACTTTCAGTTTTTAACATGGAGGGTGAACTTATGGATGTTTCTCAGCGGCCTACGCGACGCGTCAGCGCCTCATTTGCCCTTTTCAAAATGGCGACCGGCCACAGAAGCGAAGGACTTTACAAGAAAACACGGTAAAAACAATTATTTCTTTGCTGAGAAAAAATATATTTCTTAGCTGACTTTATAGCACAAGGTTTTTCTGAGCTTAACTGTTTCACGAAATGGTCAAATCTGCTGGATTTAAAAAAGTAGTTCGCCATTTGCACGTTAGCGCGTTAGCATTAGCTTCCGCTAGCTTTGCTAAGACATAAGCGCTTTTGAAATTGCTGACCTAAATAAATTAATAAGCGCTTTAGAAATAGCAGAACTAATTTTTGGATTAGCGCTGCCCAGCACTGGTATTACCAAGCACTTAGCCTATCCTAACACAGTAACCTACATAATTATCAAAAAAACACATACGTTTGGGAGCCATAATGAAGGGAAAAAAGAGTTATGGCCTACTGGGATGCTGGTGACGCTGTCCTCGGTCCATCCGCCATATTCCGTTTACGACGTAAAACCGCGTTCACAGTACAGTGGAGTATTCTTCCGCCGCTGCGTCATGACGTTTATGACGTAAAACTGCGTAACTCGAAATAAGGCTTTTCATAGTAAATGGGAGATGCGTCGTAACCACAAAACATTGTAACTCGAGACCGTCGTAACTGGAGAACTACCTGTACTGTAATTGTATTCTGTGTGTATTAACATTTTACACATCTTACATATAAAAGCAGTCTTGATCTTGTTACAGAAATAGTAAAGCAATTACAGTAGTCATGTTCCTGTTTACGAGTTGATGTTAGTTTAATAGTGTAGCTTTACAAGAAACTTATCTGTTTTTAAACGTGGTAAAATTGGTTAACGTTTAATGAACTTCTGTAGATATTTACTTTGACAGCAGCTCAGCTGAGACACTGTTCTGTTTCATGAGCATGTTTGTTACTTTTGTTGTTGCTCTTTCCGCCACAGAAGGAAGCCAGGAACACTCAGACTTGTCGAGTGCGTTGGCTCAGATCCGTTACATCATTACAGCAGTGGACCTGACTGTTAGTAAATATGAGAGATCTCAGGAGCTGCAGGAAGTGCTCGCCAGGCTCGAAACAAAGAGCTTTGCCAAGCTCAAGAACGGCAAGGTGTTCCGCAAACAGGAGCTGCACAGCCAGCACAGAGACCTGCAGCACAAAGGTCTGGTCTACTGGAAGACTGCCACAGGACGTCTGAAAGGTGGGAACGAGATCTCTCGTTTAATTTTTGATTGAAGACAGAAGTTTCACTCATGTGTCTATCATTTTGTTTGCAGACACTTTGGCTCTTTTGCTGACGGACGTTCTGGTTTTCCTGCAAGAGAAAGACCAGCGTTTCATATTTGCGTCCGTGGTAAGCACCAGTTTAAACTCTGCTGTGGAGCTCAGTCTAAAGCCCTGTTCGCGCAGGATTTGTTTTATCTAAGGACCAGTGTAATCTCCCCAATGTCTGTTTTTTATGTGGCGCATTCGCACAGGATAAATGGACTGCACCCATATAACGCTTTAAAAAAAATCCGAACAAGACACTCAAAGCGTTTTACACTGCAATCTGTGCCCTCATGTACCCATTCATACAGCACTCTACTATCTCTATACAAAGACTAATCAGTGCTTTATCACATTCATACACTGATGGGACACACGTCGGAGGCATTTAGGGGTTCCGTGTCTTTGCAGGGACACTTTGGCATGTGGCCTGGTGGAATCGAACCCCCAACTCTCGCATTGGAGGATGACTGCAAAGTCTGAAATTTAGCTGAAATTTACAGACATCTTCCGGATATGATGTTAACGTGCTGCATTGTCACAATCGGGCCGGTCCATAATAATATGTTTAATGTGCGGTCTCAGGCTTTGATGTGGTTTTACGAATCAGCACTAAAGAAACTAAAGAATGCACAATATACAACTGTAAGGCAAGAAAGTTCATGCTCAGTAATCCAGGTATCAAATCCGATAATTCTCAATCAGGTCATCTGGACAGTTTCTTTTTTTTAGTAGAAACGTTTCACCCTCACTCCAGAGGGCTTCATCAGTCAGAGTAGTTCCAGCACACTGTCCCCCACCAAGCCGTAAACAACTTAAGTGGACCAACCAGTTTGCTGGAGCCAAGATGGTTTCTGGAGGCCGTCCTGTCCCTCGTCGACTCCTCCCAGGCAGGCAGTCGACGAGGGACAGGACGGCCTCCAGAAACCAACTTGGCTCCAGCAAACTGGTTGGCCCACTTAAGTTGTTTACAGCTTGGTGGGGGACAGTGTGCTGGAACTACTCTGACTGATGAAGCCCTCTGGAGTGAGGGTGAAAGGTTTCTACTAAAGAAAAACTGTCCAGATGACCTGATTGAGAATTATCGGAATATACAACTGTGTTTATCTACTTGTTGAGGAGGAGGCAGGTTTGACTGGCCGTGCGCGTGAGCGGTTGCACGTCCGCTGACCCGCTGGTTGAAATGGACTGGAGACCTGTCCAGAGTGCCCCCCACCTCTCGCACAGTGATGGTTGGACATGGCATGGGCACCAGCGACTCCCGCTAACCGAAAAAGGAAGAAGTGGTTAAATATGTGGATGGATTGGTCAGTTGATGGCGCGCGCGTCTCCGCACCTCCCCATCAGTGGCGAAGGAAGTAGAAGGATGTAAAAGACGAAGCGAAAAAGAAAAATACGTAAAAAAATAAAATATAAAAAGCCGAAGCGATAGCCTTGTTCTATATTTTTCCAAACGATTTTGCTTCAACAAAAACAAAAAAAACGCCTCGTTATGTATTGGATCCTGCGCATTTGTGTCCACTCCAAATCACAGAGATGCCTATTCGCATTGGATTAGTATTATCACAGGACCTTGGAGTCCAGCAAAATACAGTAGGTAATGTGCGGGGGAATTTTCACTTTACAAATGACTGACATGGCCAATTCGCACAGGATTAACAACACAGACAATCTCCATCATTATTACAAATAGCATGTGGTCCCCGGGTAAAACTAAAATCCCGTGCGAATAGGGCTTAAGCTTTCTATCCTGTAACCTTTCTGTGGGGTGGGTTTATTCAATCAGGACCAGAAGCCTCCAGTAATTCCTCTGCAGAAGCTCATTGTTCGAGAAGTAGCCAATGAGGAGAGAGGAATGTTCCTTATCTCTGCATCCTCTGTGGGGCCAGAGATGTATGAAGTTCACACCACCACCAGAGAGGAAAGGAATGCATGGATGAGACACATCCGACAGACTGTAGAGAGGTGTGTGTACCCACATGTGGTCCACATCAAGCCTGCACTGTTTCAGTTCAGAATCTGTGTGTGTGCATGTGTGTGTGAGTCAGGTTAATGAGTATTAATGCTTGTGTCACTCATTATTTAACTCGTTGGTACACACGGCAGTTGTCCTGAGGAAGAGGAGGAGGAGGAGCGAACTGCAGATACCGAGGAAGCCAGGCAAGCTGCAGAACTGAGAGTTCAGACGATTAACAAGTTCCAGGGTGAGACAATGTCATTTAAACGCCCACACGTTTAATTTTCCATTAAATTAAACGCAAAGAATCATAAAACCTGCACGGTCCTCATCTTAGATTTTGTTTGGTTTTTCAGATGCGCTGTTTGGCCAGGATCAGCAAATCTGCCACAGCTTGGAGGAAAAGTTACAAATTTATGCTGAACTGACAGAGTTAACCCTCCATCCACCAGAACCTGTGCCACAGCGCCCTCTGCTGGTGCAGCCTGCACAGTACATGGACAGCGAGCATCCACGCCAGGCGTCTTCACTGCTGACTGCTGCACTCAGAGAAGGTTAGACAGAAACACAACCACAACAATAACAATATATGATTTGTGTGAACCTAATTAATTATTAATTACAATTATATTGCACTACTGTTTATATTCACACTACTGTTGATATACTGTATATTTTTATTAGCCTTATTGCATATGTCACTGTACCTCTATACCAATATCAAAACTTCATACATATACTGTGTACATTCACCTCATATGCTGCTTTGTCACTTTACTACAAATGTCAATGTCAGGACCGTCATTTTATTTTATAGATATACTTTAAAAAATATTTTTATACTGCTATACTACAGTACAATTTAGGACAGTATAATAATAGGGTTTTGCTAATGTTTATTAAATGTTTTAATGGTTAATGGTTATTGTTGCACCAGGGGTCTGAGAGTAATGAAATTTCAATCCTGTGTATGTCCTGTACATATTGCAGTTTTGACAATAAAGTTGGCTTTGACTAATGTTTCAAGCAAACACTTCTTTAATACATTGTTATGGCAAGCAGTCCCACTGGAATACTGATTATTTGATACTTATTGTCACAGGTTATCTTCTGATCCAGCCAGCTAAAATGAGCTTTTCTGCCTCTATTGAGATGTTTTCAGTCTGACAACAACAGATCCTACAAGCACGTTCGAGTATGAACAGACAATGCAGAAACATTTTAACAACATTTTTGCAAATAGCTGTTTTCTTAACTAACAAAAAAAATAAAAGCAATATATTCAGAGTTAGTCTGTGGTCCTATATGTACAGAAAAAGTTGATTCTCTATTCCAGATTTATGTTGTTGCAGAAACATATCCAGTTTTTACAAATATTTGCCTTTTCTGCAGCGGAGAACCTGATCAGTATTCTTCAGGCTCGTGATGGCCTTCATGTCCAACGTCAGAACTCCCCTGTCCAAGCACTTGAGTGCTGCAGCTACAACAGCCACGGCAGCAGCGTCCAGGAGTCTCCTTCTGAACGTGAGTCATGGGTTCCTCCTTTTTTTTAGTCCAACATTTGATCTTTGTAGGCGTTGCAGCATTTCACCAGCGCACCTCTCCTTTCCCTGCCCGTACAGCGGATTATCTGAGCACGCTCAGCATGAGCTCCGCCTCTCTCGGATCAGACAGCGAGTTAACCGGGATGGACAGCGTGTCGTGGAGCTCAGCTGTCGAGCTCAGAAAAAGAGACTCCAAAGGGACGCTGTTAAAGGTTCAACTCTTTCTCATTTCACATGAGCAATTTTTGTTTCTGAATAAATAGACGTTATAATTCTTTACTAACACACAGTTGTTGTTGTTGTTTTTTTTAGGTGGCAGAAAGTGTCCAGAGTCTGACTCAGCTTCTGTATAGTCTGCAGGTGAGAACAAAACATGTCTGAGTTAATAAAGGCTGCATTACAAAACATTATTCATACACGTCCAATTACACAAATAAATCTGTTAACATTGATAAACTCACAATGACGTCGTCATTTTTTGTTTTTAGTTTGTAAAAAGAAAACACATTGTAAACACATGCTCTTCAAAGTAAAACCTTTAATCTTTCAAAGTAAAGTGTTATTTTAAATTATTTTCAGCCATATTAGTAATCTATCTCAATCTAACATGCATACAAGCACACACCTTGTTTATACAGAAATATACATTTATTTTATGTACTAAACTTTATTCAGAATTAAAACAATAATAATAATAAATGAATAAGTCAGTATCCTTTTTGTGTTTGCAGGCAGCTGTGACCCTTCAAGACAGCTACTACGAAGTCCACAAACTTCTTCTCCAAGAAGGAGAACGACCTCAGCTCCGAAGCCTCGCCTCCCTCCAAAACAGCCTGGTTTGTTAAAAATAAATTTTATATTTCTAAAAGAATTGTCAGTAAATGAATGTTTTTTTTTTTTTGTAGCTGAATCTATAACGTTGGTTTCTTATTGTTGGATTCACTCCTCCCATTCCACTAGAGGGCTCTATAGCTTTACTTTTAGTTTAAGTGAGTTGACGGTAAAAATGAAGAAGAAGTGATCGACGGCAGACCGGAAGTGCGCTTATGTCGCCGTTAGCTGAAACTAACAAGCCGAATCTAACATAAAATCAAAGTCAAAGTCAACTTTATTGTCAGAACTGCAATATGTACAGGACATACACAGGATTGAAATTGCGTTTCTCTCAGTCCCTCGGTGCAACAGTAACCATTTAAACACTAAAACACTGAAACATTTAATAAACATAAGCATAAAATAGTAAAAGTGTAACACTGTCCTGAGTTTTTGCATAGTAGTATAAAAGTATGAAAATTTACACCAACACTAAAACACTAAACATTTAATGAACATAAGCATAAAATGAAATAATAAAAGTGTAATACTGTCCTGAGTTTTTGCATAGTAGTATAAAAAAGTATAAAAAGTATATCTATAAAATAAACTGAAGGTTCTAGCATTGACATTTGCAAAGAGTGGCAAAGCAGCATATGAGTTAATGTACACAGTATATGTATGAGGTAGTAGTTGATGTTGGTATAGAGGCAAAGTGGCATATGCAGTAAGGCACATTGGGCATCCTTAAATAAGGCTAGTCAGAGAATACTGTACAGTATATGTATCAGCAGTAGTGTAGATATAAAAGTAGTGTAAATGTAAACAGTAGTAATAAATGTAAACAGTAGTAATAAATGTAAACAGTGAATGTAAACAGTAGTATGACTATAGGCAGTAATGTAATACTGCTTTGATGCTGCTCATCAAACAGGCCCCCTCCCTCTCAGTTTTCAAATCCGGTTAAAAACTCACTTCTACTGTACTCCATTGCTTTCAATGCCAGCTGATTTATATTTGATCGTTTTACTTATGATCTGCAATGTTTTTATGTTTTTCGTGTTGTACTTCATTGTCTGTGTTGCCTGTTACGTGTTTGTTTGTTCAGCACTTTGGTGTGGACTTGTTCCTGTTGAAAGTGCTTTATAAATAAAATGGTATGGTATGGTATGGTATGGTATTAGTGCAAATATGAGAAGTAGTGCAAAGTGCAAACTGAATGAGCACATGACCGAGAGTTTAGTGAATAACCCATTTGATGACACAGGGTCCAGTGTTTAAAGAGGAACTAAACCCCGGTCTAAAAACGTGTTTATGGCAACATCTATGGGTTGAACATAGGTATTGCAGCTTAATTTTCTTATTGGTCTAGGATTCTCACTGTGACACGTTTTCTCACTCTGACATCACAAAGGTGGTTCAAGCAGAGCCAATCCCCTGCAGAGATGAGAAGGTCCTGCAGCATTCATACCTTATATGGAAGTGCCACATTTCACTCCTGACAAACGGTTTTACTTTTCATTTTTTATCCATTTTTGTAAGCCTTTGGTTTTGGATGGAATGGGTGGAATAGATAAATACATCTACATGTTTATACTTTGTTGTTGCTTGGTGTATGTTGTTGGCTAGAGGTTTAATTTGTTTTAGGTTGTTGCTGGTGG
>JBBPBX010024210.1:0-15514 GCA_038048925.1 Garcialebias charrua | reverse complement strand
GATACAAGGTAAATGTAAAAGTACAGGTAGTCCTCGACTTACGACGTAGATCCGTTCCTACGCGGCGTCGTAAACCGATTTTCGACGTAAGTCAGAATATACGTACATACTGCACCATAAACATGTACAATACTGTATTACTAAGCACTTAGCCTATCCTAACACAGTACCCTACATAATTATCAAAAAACACATACGTTTGGGAGCCATAATGAAGGGCAAAAACAGTTAATGGCCTACTAGGATGCTGTTGACGCCGTTCTCCTCGGTCCATCCGCCATACCTGTATTCCGTTTTCCGTTTACGACGTAAAACCGCGTTCACAGTACAGTACAGTATTCCTCCGCCGCTGCACCGTGTAAAGTACAATATTTTACACCGCTGCTTTACGTTTACAACGTAAAACCGCTCCATCCGGCGTATTCCGCATTCCGTTTACGACGTAAAGCCGCGTTCACAGTACAGTGCGGTGTATTCCTCCGCCGCTGCACCGCGTAAAGTACAATATTTTCCGCTGCCACACGGCGTAAAGTACAATATTTTCCACTGCCGCACGGCGTAAAGTACAATATTTTCCGCCGCTGCTTTACGTTTACGACGTAAAACCGGTTCATCCGCCGTATTCATGCCCCGCGTACAGTTCAATACTGAATTCTTCCGCCGCTGCATCACGACGTTTATTACGTAAAACTGCGTAACTCGAAATAAGGCTTTTCATAGTAAATGGGAGATGCGTCTTAACCACGAAACGTCGTAACTCGAGGACTACCTGTACAGGAAGGGGTTTTAAGCCACCAGAGAATCCAGGAGAAAAGAAGCAGTGACCTCTGCCAGACAAGCCTCATCCTTTGTGTTGTGGTGCTGCTCTGTTGTCCTCAGGTGTGCACACACAGCCGCACGGGCAGCCTGGACGCCAACTGTTCGGTGTTCAAGAACGAGGCTGCTTTGCTCGCCTCCCTGCAACAGAACCACCTCCTCCGGCCAACGAACTGCAACGACCAGCAACAGCACGTTCTCGGCACGCAGACGAACCACGACTGCCCGCCGAGCAGCGCCAACCACAGCGCCAACCTCAGCCTCAGCGCCAGCCTCTACAACAGTCTGAACACGCTGCTGAGCCAGACGCACAGCCGACAGCCTCCGTGCGGTAACAAGCACAGCTGTTCACGACTCCCAGCCGACTCCCTCCACCCGTTCAGCAGCAGCAGGGTCACCTCACAGGCACAGAGGAGCAACAGCAGTAAGACACAAGTGTAGAAATAAACTCCTTTCTTTGTCCGGTCCTCCAAAAATACAGTGTTTGTCTTGTTTACCTTTTTTCTAGGAGACCTCAGTCTGCTAGACAACACACAATCGTCCAGTTCCTGGAGGTCAGAGTTCACAGGTCTTACTAAGGAGCACAACTCGTCCTCTCCCTCTCTTACCCCCCTCCTCCCACCACAGGCTTACCTCTCGCTTGACGGACAAAATGGCGATGAGGAGGGAGAAGAGAATATTGTTTACCTTTGAGACTCATGAAATGAGCAAAGCAAGCTGCTTCAACGAGACCTGAACAAACATTATCTGTTGCTTGTACGTGCCTGTATGTTTCTATTTACATACGTGAAGCTAAAGGGATGGGTCAGATCACTTGAAGTGGGATTCGGTGAATGGGTTATGAAGAATTAGTATCTTACCTGTTGTAGGTTGCTTTTTGAACGACCTCAGTTTGGAGAAAATGAGTTTAATTCTGACTGGATTTGTGGGCTAAAAGCTACCGTAATCCAAGTGTCTTCAATTCAGTTCAAAAATACTTTATTAATCCCAAAGGGATATTTAATCTTGTAACTCGTTAACCTCGTATCGTTAAGAGATGCTATACATACTGTTGGCTGTAGGCAGGAAGGATCTCTTGTAAAAGTCCATCCCACAGCAGATCTGAAGAAACAGGCCGCAGATGCCGTCCGATCCATCCACCCAGACTTGGCTGGCCTCTCGGTTCCCCCGGGCTGTAGACTCGTCCAAATGCTGGGCAGAACTCCTCCGAGAGCGATGGTCACTCCTCCCAGCTGCCTGCCGAGCTCTGCGGACAGCCAGCTGCAGGGACCAGGGGACGATCCCGGTTTGTCTATTGTCACAAGCCATGTTTTCTGCCAGTTCCAGGATTTCAGTGACCAGACACTAGAGCACAGCCAGCAGGTAGATGGGAATGCATCCACGGCGCCTCCTTTTCAACTCATTTGAGATTTGGGTCTGTAGCTGAGATATTATTTGACACAACCTAACACAACCTCTGAGAAATATCACCGGGGTTCATACATACACTAATTTATAAAACGTTATACGTATTGTCATCAGTTTTGTATTACGAGGTGTTTCTGTTAAGAAATAGTATAATATTTCTGACAAATGTTTCTGAGAAGAGCTACAGCCAGCTGCTGCTGCTGCCACTGAAGACTGATTGAAGATTGAAGTTGTTTTAAGACTAAAACAATCTACTATGTTTTCGGACCCACTCAGACTAACTACAGTTGGTCCTCGACTTACGAACGAGTTCCGTTCCTGCGGCCGTTCGCATGTCGAAAATCGCCGTAAGTCGGAAAACACATGAGCCACCACTTATACACGTACATGTACGGTACAAAACAGTTACCAAGTTACCAAGCACTTCGCCTATCCTAACACAGTACCCTACATAATTATCAAAAAACACATAGCTACAGTACATTTGGAACAATACAGAAATAAATACAGTAGTTAATTTCTTACTTTGAGCTGGTCAAGCCTGTCTCCGTCTTTTTGCATGTTATCCCGTTGCACGTCCGAGCTCCGCAGCTTCGTGCTGCTCCACGCGGTCCAAACTGTTTACAGGAAAGACTGTTAGTATGTTAACTCCATACATTTGGAGCCAGAAAAAGAGTTAATAACTTACTGGGAGCTGTTTCTCCGCGGTGTCCGTCCAACAAGCTACACCGCGTTAGCGTTAGCCCCTCCGCGTTAGCATGTTAGGCCTCGCCGCGTTAGCATTTTAGCCCCTCCAAAAGGCTGCTGCAGCTGTTTCTCCACTTTTTAGCATGTTAGCTCGGTGTCCATCCAACATCTGAGGCTGCCAGGCGAACATCGAGGCGAGCTCCGCCGCCCGTCGGCTCCGTGTCCCCGGTGGGGCGTTAGCATCCACCCATCCATCCTACAGCTAGGCTTGTTAGCATGTTATCTCGTTGCTCCTCCGGCCCAGCTCGCTGTCTGCTGCTTCACGCGGTCCACAGCCTCGTTTTCCGAGCGCAGCAACCTCTGATCGGACACGGTCCGTCCGAAGCTGGCTGTTGGGGCCGGAGCTAACTGGCAAAACTGGCGGGCACTGCCGAAAACTGACTGCCGAAAACTGGCGGAAACTGCCGGAAACTGCCGCAAACTTCATAAATCGGCTTAAAAATAATAATAATAATAATACTTTATTTATAAAGCCATTTAAAACAACCACAGCTGCAAGAAAGTGCTGTACACATGAAATTAAGAACATTTAAACACATAAAAAAATAAAAATAAAAATTTTCATGTTTTTATTAATATGATACGTTCGTAAAGTCGGATTGCCGTAGGTCGAGACCGCCGTAGGTCGAGACCGCCGTAAGTCGAGGACTACCTGTACTTTGTTTTACCTACAACAGGTAAGATGTTAACTGTTTATAAGAGTTCCACAGAAATCCTTTTCAAAAGTTCTGGACCGTCTCTTTATGTTAAAGCCAAGTTAAACAGGCAGCCCCACAGTATGTGCCTTTTTCTGTGACCCTAAATCAGTCTGCTCTCAGCGTGATGAAACCGTTGTGCCTTTTTTTAGTTTTGCAAAAGGAGCTCTTAGTGAACCAGCTGTTGTCCTCGTTCTCCCCATGTTCTTACTGCTACTGTGTATATATCTGTTGCACTTGTGTGAAGCAAAGGTACATTTGTGTTAAAACACCTAAAACATCAATAGATTAAGAGCCCAATAATGTATCCATGTAATTTTTGCAAGTGCACATCAAATGTTCATAGTCAATCAAGCCCACCCCATGTAAATGTACAGCTTGTTTTTATTTTGCTTGTTCTTCAGTAGTCTTTGATGTATATTTAAAAGTGATTGTAAGCATCTGAAAAACATCCGGACATCATTGTATATATATTTAATATATGTTTATTTTTACAAGAAGTCTACCTATGCACACCGTGATCTAATCTTACAGTCCTGCTTTTTTTCTTCTTCTAAAGTGCCAAAAACTTTGCTGTAACTGATGTAAAAAAAAAAAATGGGTTCATTGTTGACTGATGTCAGCAATGCTTCTTGCACTGCCAAGTTCAAAACTTTTTTTTAAAATAAGTCACATCTTTTAATCTCTTAAATCGTGCTTGTAATGTGCCATAATACTATTGTGTGCATAAAACATCTGTGGCAAACATGCGGTACGTGTCCTTCGCCTTGTGTGAAAAGCTCCACATCGATATCTGATAGATGCACGCCTCCCATGAGTTCCTGTGACGACTTGCGCAATACTCTTACTTTTAGAGAGCAACATTTAACGTGGAGCCACAAATGACAGTGGACATCACATTCTCATTTTTCAGCTACAATGATGAAAAGTGTCAAAGTGCTCAGCTTTCACCTGCTCAGGTTGTACCTCCTATTCTGTATGGAGCAAACTGAATGCTGTCGTGATGGTAAGCTGGATTTTTTACGTTTTAAAGTTCCTTCCTGTCGTTTTTCACAGGCTGTATTTTCATTTTCGTGCCAGGTTTTCTACCACTAAAACCAACAATCAGTCACTTGCAAGCTGTTGGTGACGAGCAGAGCCTTGTGGTGAGCTGGACGAGGAACCGTGGAGCCTCAGAAAACGACATTTATGAGATTCAGATTGGCCGCACAGAAAATTACGATATCATTTACGCTGTAAGTAGTTTGGCTGTGTGAAAATCACTTTTATTTGAAGATAAAGTTATTGGTTTTTATTACATCCGATGTGAAACAAATGTTTTGACCTGCATCTTCAACTTTATGTGAAAACCTCAAACTACACAATCAGGAGGGATCTACAAAAGCTGCATCATGAAATAATGAAGTTTTTATTCTGTAAAATGTTTTTGCTTTAAATGTAAACACAAAAACTGGTATGAGGCGCCGTTTGTAAAGTTACTCAGTCAAAAATTAACAGCAATATTTTTGGTTTATTTAGCCTTTAATAAGAAAAAATATAGTTTTTTTTTTTCAGTCATATTTTCACTTTTATTCATACATTTATACATGTCATAGTTCCAAACAAAATATTTAATTTACACCTAAATATTCAGTCTACTAACTAAATATTTACCTTGTAAATTAAATGTTTAGTTTGGAACTATGACATTTATAAATGCATGAATAACATGGTGAAAATATGACTTTGATTAAAAAAAACTATATTTTTCACATATTAAAGGCTAAACAAACCAAAGTATTGCTGTTAATTTTTGACTGAGTAACTTTACAAACCTCATAATCCAGAACGTTTCATTAAGAGACTGGTAAGTAACTTGTCAGTATCAGGTATATAAAATGTAGGTTTTTACCTCTCCTTACTATTATGCTCTCTCTCTTTCTCTCTCTTTCTTTCTCTCTCTCTCTCCTTCCCCTGCTTCGCTCTCTGTGTGTCTGAAGCGCCTGGTACCCATCTCCCAAACGTAAATTAAGATTATGGATCTGATATCCTGGATGTTCAATGCTATCGACAAGATTTTCTCAACAAAATGACATGGTCCTGGAGAACCTGCGTGTCCAGCTGAGACGCACGCTGTGGGGTACGTCATGGACCCGTGGGGAGTGTGGTAGTTGATGTGCCTCTCAGTCCTGTCTCGAGAGGACGCAGAAGATGTTTACATATTTAGATTTATGATAGCAGGGACTCTGCTTTTTGGCATCGGCGGGGCTCTGTTTTATTGACTATTGAAGATGACTTCGGCAGCAATTTCGGCCATGGAAAAGTTTCAAGTCAGTGTGAAGGCTTGGTTCGTGTTGTGAGTTCTCCAAATCAGCTGATTTATGAGCTAAACCATAAGGTGGAGGTGATTTATGAAAATCGCAGCCCACCTGCACTTCTGGGACTTGTCAGCGCAGTGGGATCTACCTTGAGGGAGACTCTTAACATGGATCAGTGGAATGGATTCCCACAATTGGGCCATTTTGGAACCAGAACGTCCAGATGGACTCAAGGCTGAAGAAAAAATCTGTTTGCCTGAAGAAAAATCAACAATCAAAGCTTATCTGAATCTGACCATGGGCGTAGCCAGGATTTTATGAGGGGCGGTTTGTTTGAAGAAAAAGTGGACCTGGAAAGAGCAACACGCCTCGGTGGTTCATTGGAAGCGCGTTGGGTTGCCACTCCAAACTTTCTCTTGACTCGGGTTCGATCCTCACTTGGTTGAACTCAAATCGTCGAAGTGGGCAATATTTCAACTTATTTTACGTTTGTCTTTTATTGGATTAAAAAAAAAGGAGTTTGTCTTTTATTGGATTAAAAAAAAAGGAGTTTGTGTTTCTGTACCGGTCTGTCGTGGTGAAGAGAGAGCTGAGTCAAAAGGCAAAGCTCTCAATTTACCGATCGATCTACGTTCCCACCCTCATCTATGGTCATGAGCTTTGGGTTATGACCGAAAGAACAAGATCTCGGATACAAGCGGCTGAAATGAGTTTTCTCCGCAGGGTGGCTGGACTCTCCCTTAGAGATAGGGTGAGAAGCTCAGTCATCCGGGAGGGACTCGGAGTAGAGCCGCTGCTTCTCCACATCGAGAGGAGCCAGTTGAGGTGGCTCGGGCATCTGGTTAGGATGCCTCCTGGACGCCTCCCTGGTGAGGTGTTCCGGGCATGTCCCACCGGGAGGAGACCCAGAGGAAGACCCAGGATACGCTGGAGGGACTATGTTTCTCGGCTGGCCTGGGAACGCCTTGGGATTCCCCCAGAGGAGCTGCTCCAAGTGGCTGGGGAGAGGGAAGTCTGGGCCTCCCTACTTAGGCTGCTACCCCCGCGACCCGACCCCGGATAAGCGGAAGAAAATGGATGGATGGATGGATGGAGTTTGTGTTAACCACAGGCATATTAAGTCTAACTGGTTCGACATTAGCGGCGTCTCCATACCTTCTCTTTCCACCTCTCTTAACACAGAACTTGTGTTGTGCGGGAGTTGTAGGTGGGACTTCATAGGCAAAGTGGGTGGTTCGTTCGAACCCCGCGAACCCTTAGTGTGTTGTGTATTACACTTATGTTGACTGATAATGCAGCTTAGTGTTTGTGTATTCAAGCTAGAACAATTAAGTAGAGTTATTCATTTTGTGATGTAGTTTGTGTATTACAGTTAGAAAAATTAAGTAGAATTATTCATTTTGTGATGTAGTTTGTGTATTACAGTTAGAAAAATTAAATAGAATTATTCATTTTCTGATGTAGTTTGTGTATTACAGTTAGAATGATGTAGTTTGTGTATTACAGTTAGAAAAATTAAGTAGAATTATTCATTTTGTGATGTAGTTTGTGTATTACAGTTAGATAAATTAAGTAGAATTATTCATTTTGTGATGTAGTTTGTGTATTACAGTTAGTAAAATTAAGTAGAACTATTCATTTTGTGATGTAGTTTGTATATTACAGTTAGAAAAATTAAGTAGAATTATTCATTTTGTGATGTAGTTTGAAGGTTATCATTGGTTGAACAAACTGTGAAATAAGGGGCAGATATAATAAGATTTCATCTTCTTTCTGCTCCCTTCATTTTATCCTACTTGTATTCTTATATCTGATTAAACTGTCTTGTAGTGTTCTTTTAAAATGAATGAATAAACATCAAATCAAAACCCCGCCTGGCTACGCACATGATCTGACTCCCTGTTGGCCTTGGAGACGGGCCGACTATCAAATTTGTTCTGGGTCATGGCCCATGGGTAACCAGGGACAAAAGCTTCATCTATCACAACCCCCCGAGAACTTTCTGTGTAAGCTTATCAGAAGTGCCGGCTGAAACATCAGAACTGTAGCCGATCTGAAAAACACTCATGGACAAATCTCAACACCTCAACGTCAAATGCATTTGTAATCATGTTTTTAAATGTGCTTGCTGGTAGAGCTTTTTTGATGTCTCAAATCATGTCCTGATAGACAAGATGTGAAAGATCTTTTTTTTTTTTGTAACATATCTACCCTCATGGTTCTCCCTTTTTTTCCTATCTAAGAATATTATTCTAAATAAGGATAAGAAAGGCCACGCAGCAGCTTCGTGCACTACGTCCATCTTCCGGACGACTGTACTATACGTACATGTTCTCGTTGTATTGTATTTTCCGGTGTATAGGTCGCACCTTTTTATGGTTTTTTCAAGTCCTGCGACCTATACACCGGTGCGACCTATATATGGCTTGTTATCACTTTCGGCTAAACAAATTTTTAAATCCAGCTCATTTCACAATTACGTTCATTTATTAAGGAAAAGTTCAGCTCAGACACATATTTGCTATAATTTTTATCAAACAAATAATTGTTTTTAAGTGTTAATCTTCTTAAAAGCCTTGCTGTGCGCTCCTGTGGCAGACATTTGCAGCAGAGCTAAACGTAGGTGCGACCTATCTAGGGATTTTTCCAATCTATTGGTAATAATTGGACAATGCGACCTATACACCGGTGTGACCTATACACCAGAAAATACGGTATCTCTGTGCAATGACAATAAAGCTTATTCTGATTCTGATTGGAGAGTTTTTTTTTTATCAGTGTGTTTGCATTTGTCCTCGTTAATATCAATAGTTATTTTAACGTAGTTAATAATAATTTTCTTATCAGAGTTAATACTTGATGTGCCCCATGTTTGTCGATGTAGAGAAATGTGAGTGAATCAGCCGGAGGCTCCTCTGAGTACTCATGGACTTGGATCTCTGAGGTGCCTCTTGAGTGTGTCGATCACTCTGTCAGGATACGAAGCTTCTGTAATCAAAGTGGGCCGAGTCTTTGGAGCAACTGGAAAACCAACTATGGTGAGACAATCTCCTGATCCATGATTGGTTTAAGATCAAACGCAACATAAGAGTGAATGTTTCTGCAGTTTCACGGATCAGGTAGTGACATAATTTAGTGATGTTGCTGTTTTGTGAGCGGGGGTGGGGGGGTGGGTGTTTGCTCTAATTGCAAACACGTAATGTAGATCTCACACACTGTCTTAAAAGTTTCATGTGATAATGGTGTGAATGTTTGTGAAACTTTCATTGTGATCCATTTTTCTTCCGTACGTTTTACTGCTTCTTTCTTGTTCCACAATTTTTGTATTATTTCAACAAATCTTATATCAAAACATTCAGCAAGAGTGCTATGACTTTTGGCAATGGCTGAACTTTAGCTTTTTGAAATATTTAGCATTTTCTGCCACTTTTTTCTCACAGAAAATGAATTGAGCACATTTCAGATCTTTAGATCTGCTTACAACCCTTTACTGCTCCTTTCACATTTTGTTCCGGTTCAGCTTCTTTCTGCAAATTTAATTTTTTTAAAGCTAATTTCAGCTGCTTTTCTGCTGTTTTGCGCTCCTTTCAGCTTCTTTCTGCTAACTACAACATGTTTGTGCTTCTTCTAACTTCTTTATGCTAATTTTCAGCGTATGCTCATTTCAGCTTATTTACATATTTTTCCACTATTTCAGCTACTATTTTGCTGTTTTATGCTAGCTTTATATTTTTCAGCTAATTCCACATTTTTTGCACCCATTTCAACTTTTTTTAGCCTAATTCAGAAAAACTGGATGTTTTTTATTGAGCTTTGTGTGTGTGTGTGTGTGTGTGTGTGTGTGTGTGTATGTGTGTGTGTGTGTGTGTGTGTGCAAATTTCAGTATTTTTCCCATAATTAACTTATTTCTGCTAATTTCAGCTTGTTTTGCTCCTTTCAGCTTTTTTTCTGCGAGTTTCAGCTTTTTCTGTTCTTTCAGCTACTATTTAGCTCTTTACATGCTAATTCTAACTTTTTCAACTAATTACACATTTTTAGCTTGTGTCAGCTCTTTCCGCTTCCTTTAGGTTAAGCTTCATTTTTCTTTTTCAGCTACTTTTCAGCTATTTTTTTGTGCTAATTTCAGCCTTTTTTAGCTAATTTCCTATTTCTTGTGCTCATTTTTGCTTATTTAAACCTAGTTCAGCACATATGTGCTCTTTCTGTTTTCTTCTGCTTGTTTAGGCTTGTTCTGCTGTTTCAGCTACATTTCAAATTGTGTTTTACATAATCTCAGCTGTTTTTCAGCAAGTTCTTTAATAATAATATAAATTCAATTTATACCACACTTTTCATTAATAAAAATCTCAAAGTGCTACAACAATAAAACAAGTGATAAAATCAAGTAAAATCAATAATGATAGCAACTAAGATTAAAGACAGAATCATGTGGAGGCAGAATAGGCCTGCTTAAAATAAATAAATAAATAAAACAAGTGATAAAATCAAGTAAAATCAATAATAATATCAACCAAGATCAAAGATAAAATCATGTGGAGGCAGAATAGGCTTGCTTAAAAAGAAAAGTCTTTAAGCCGTTTTTGAAATCAACCAGTGACTGTGGAGCTCTCAGTCAGGGAGGGAGTTCCATAGGCGGGGGGCAGCCACACAGAATGCCCAGTCTCCCATGGTCCTTAACTTGGTTCGAGGAATGTGAAGTAGATTACTGTTCTGTGATCGTAGAGACCAGGTGATGAATATGGTGCAAGAATGTCCTTTAATAAGCATTCCCACTGCATTTTCAAAGGAAATGCAATTTCTCTAGTTGTTTTATTTTTGGGAGCTTTTTCCAGTGACAACTATATAGATTATTGTAATTATTATTCAACTGCAATTTTTTTTTAAATCTTCTTTTAGGATTTGCAATAAAGCACAAGATGGAAATATTTCCCTCCAAGCGAGTGCTGAGGGAAGGAAGCACTGCCACTTTCTGCTGCCTTCCCCCAGCAGGAGTCAACATCACAAGCATCACTTTTCGGAACAATCATTACCCTCTTTTGAGCATTGGTGCCAGAGTTAAAGCTATTTCTGTCAACAATCTAACAATCCCAACTACACACATTAAAATATTGTCACTCACTTGCACTGAATCCACTGGCAAGCAGGTGTATACCTCAAACTATATCAGCTGTAAGTACGAGAAGATTACACAGTTTATTTTTATGGATAATTATAGCATGTGAGTAACTGTGTGGCCCCTGTAGTTCCTCCTCAGAAGCCCAGAAACCTCCGCTGTGTAACGCCAGACATGAAAACCGTCACCTGCAGCTGGGATTCAGGCCGGAAACGGGACCAGTATGACCACAACAAACAAACACATACTCTCCACATAGAGTGAGCACATGCAACACACATGATGCCAGGAATCCTGGAAGCAGTCATTAAAGAGTGCTAAGATGCATTTCTTAATTTTTTTTGTACAAACTAGTCCAGTTTAGTTTGTTTAGCTTTTACCAGGAACCAGTGCTTTAGGATGATTTATGATTTATTATCTTGGAGCCTTGCCTCCCCTCGAAGGATATGCATCTTTACAAGGACAAAGTTTATTAATAATAATAATAATAATAATAAACTTTATTTGTATAGCACCTTCCTACAATGCCTTGCATTGATCAAGGTGCTTAACAGGATAGAAAAGATAAAAACTGGTACAATAAATCAGTGAAAATAAAAACAGCAGCAATAAAAGGAGGCAGTGGAAATAAAAATACTGAATACTAAAATACCAAAAGTAATAAAAGTTACAGACTGAAAGCTTTTTTTAAACAAGTGGGTCTTCGGTCTGGTTTTGAACAGAGTCAGAGTCAGTTATTCTCAGGATTAAAAAAACAAAAACTTTGAAAGTCCTGCTTTAGAGCAACCAAACAGCCAATAGTTTGTGACAAACTGTACATCACAGAGAGTTGTGTTGTTTTTATGGACTTTCAGGAACTCGGACCAGGCTCCCATCATCTGTGAGTCATCATCTTGTACTTTTCCAGCTGTGGCACAGCTGCAGGAATACAACATCCGAGTGGTGGTGCAGGACCAGCTCGGAGAGGAGACTGAGACCTGCAGCTTCAACATCTCTGACAGAGGTCCATTAAACAGTCAAACCAGATATAAAACTAACAATATAAAACTTAAAGCAGTTGAGTTTTAGGTCAAAGTGTTTTTTTAATTTCCATATTCGCACATCAGTGGGAAATCAGTGTTGTTGTGTTTGTGGTCACTGAACTACTATGAGCTTTCATCCAACACTCTACTGTATGTGGGCTGCCTTTAGTGTTTCCTGTGATGAAGTGGGACAGAGTAAAGCCTGGGGTGAAGGACGTCTTCTTGTCCTGGAGTGGTCTGGGAAAACATACGAACCTTTCTTGTCAGGTTGAAACTATTCCTGGCAGCGTCACAGAGGTTTGTTTGTTTGTTTGTTTATTCATTTCAATTAAAAAATACAATACAATTTCAAAAACAAAGAAAATAAAATGCCTATAAAATGAAAGGTAGCAGAAGAAGAATTAAATCTTATAATTAAATCTTATAATTTCTGCCCCTTCTTAACAAAATCAATTCAAACAATCAATTCAAGCAATACTCACATAATACAACAAACCACAAAACTTATCACAATTATTCATTATAGTTCCTAAATATTAACTAACTTAAATCTATCTTCTCTGATGCATGCTCAATAATCCAGGTAGAAAAATCTAAAAAAGCTAAGTCTGGTCCTCTGGACATTCAAAAAATAAAACAAAACAAAGCAAAAAAAATGTAGAAACGTTTCGTCTTTCGTCCGAAAGACTTCCTCAGTCTGAGTTGCTGTGTTCAGCTCAGTCTTATAAATAGCACCCTCCCACAGTGTTGCACAACCAGTTGGCTGATGACAGCCTGAAACCAGTTGCTCACATGATCAAGGAGGGCCATCAGCCTAACAATGGATCATTAGCACCCTGATGGTTGTTTGCTATTCACAGAGGGCTGAGTGATACTAGCAATAACAGCATTGTAAGAGGGGGACAGTTGAACCCGGAGGCCTCCACCCCTGTTTAATGATGGACGGTTTCTTTTCAACCAGAAAGACTATCATGAGAAAGTTATGTCACTCCTTAGTGACGTAACCACTTATGAACCGCTGAAAAGAGATCCAGGAAGTGGTTACAAGAAGAAGTTGATAGATTGCCTGAAAATTTTAAAGCAGGACAAGGCTATTGACAGTATTCTGTACCACAGACTGTACCCAGGGGAGGCCACACCCAGTCTGTATGGTTTACCCAAAATCCACAAACAAGGTGTACCTTTAAGACCAATTGTTAGCATGATTAACTCGGTCACTTACAATGTTTCCAAATATCTGGCATCTGTACTCATCCCTTTAGTTGGCAGCTCAGAACACCACATACAGAACACCATGGACTTTGTGGAGAAGGTGAAGGGTGTCATCATGGAGACTGATGAAACAATGGTCTCTTTTGATGTCACATCACTCTTTACGTGCATCCCTGTTGATGAAGCAGTAGAGGTGGTCTGTTTAAGGTTAAAATCAGACACCACTCTGAACAGCAGGACCACACTTTCCACAGAGCAACTGTGTCAACTCTTGAAACTGTGCCTGCAGTCAACCTACTTCACATATGGGGAGCAATATTATAGGCAGAAACATGGGTGTGCTATGGGGTCGCCAGTTTCTCCTATTGTTGCCAACCTGTACATGGAGGAGGTAGAAAAGAAAGCCTTGACTTCCTTTTCAGGGAGACCACCAAGTCATTGGTTCAGGTATGTTGATGACACCTGGGTTAAAATTAAATCTCAGGAAGTCCAACATTTCACTGATCACATCAACTCTGTGGATAAATATATCAAGTTCACACGAGAAGATGTAAAAAATGGCAGGTTGGCTTTCTTGGACTGTGAGGTCTCAGTTTCTGATAGAGGAAATTTGCAAACTGAGGTGTACCGCAAACCCACACACACAGACCAGTATTTACAGTTTGACTCCCATCACCCTCTGGAGCACAAGTTAGGAGTCATCAGGACTCTGTACCACAGAGCAGACAGCGTCCCCACTAACTCAGCAGCCAGACAGAAGGAGAAATCACACACAAAACAGGCTCTAGAGAAATGTGGATATCCTAACTGGGCCTTCCTGAAAGCAGAGAAGAAACCCAAACAGGACTCCAGCCAGCCATCAGGTGAAAAGAAGGAACCCAGACCCAGACCAGTGGTCATTCCGTATGTTGCGGGAGTTTCAGAGACATTGAGACGTTTATTTTCTAAACACAACGTCCCAGTGGCTTTTAAACCCCAAAATACATTACGGCAAAGACTGGTTCATCCCAAAGATCCAGTCCCCCGGCACAAACAGAGTAATATTGTGTATGCTGTTCAGTGTCAGGAGGGCTGTGATCAGTCTTACATCGGGGAAACTAAACAGCCACTGGCCAAAAGGATGGCCCAGCACAGAAGATCAACATCATCAGGTCAGGACTCTGCAGTCTACACTCATCTCCACGCCAGCGGTCACTCTTTCAAGGATGAAGATGTTCACATCCTTGATAGAGAGGAACGATGGTTTGAGAGAGGAGTAAAGGAGGCCATCTTTGTGAAAAGAAACCGTCCATCATTAAACAGGGGTGGAGGCCTCCGGGTTCAACTGTCCCCCTCTTACAATGCTGTTATTGCTAGTATCACTCAGCCCTCTGTGAATAGCAAACAACCATCAGGGTGCTAATGATCCATTGTTAGGCTGATGGCCCTCCTTGATCATGTGAGCAACTGGTTTCAGGCTGTCATCAGCCAACTGGTTGTGCAACACTGTGGGAGGGTGCTATTTATAAGACTGAGCTGAACACAGCAACTCAGACTGAGGAAGTCTTTCGGACGAAAGACGAAACGTTTCTACATTTTTTTTGCTTTGTTTTGTTTTATTTTTTGAATGTCCAGAGGACCAGACTTAGCTTTTTTAGATTAAATCTATCTTATCAGCAATCTATTCTTGATTTTTTTCTTAAATACAAATAATGATTTCTCTTTTTTAATATCATTATCCAAACTATTCCATGAACCAATTCCCTTCATTAAAATAGACCTACCCCTTAAACTTGTTCTATACTTTGGCTTTACAAAAATATCTTCCTTTTAAATTATAACAACTACTCCTTTTTACAAAATACGCTTGTATGTTCGATGGTAAAATGTGATTCTGAGCCCTGTACATAAGTAATAGAATATTGTAGTCCACCAAATCATAAAACGTAAGCAATTTCAGTTGATAAAACAAAATACTTGAAGGATGACAATAATGTTTTTTGAGATAATTCTTATAGCTCTTTTTTGTAAAATAAAAATAGACTTGGTTACAGTTTTGCAAGCTGTACCCCAGACACCAACACAATAAATTAAATGCGGCACAATAATTGTATTATACAGCAAACACAAAGCCTTGTCAGTCAGTAAGTCCCTTACTTTATATAGTACTGCCTAGACATTTTAGTTCTTACAAAATTAATATGTTTTTTCCATGACAATTTATC
>JBBPBX010024209.1:0-23691 GCA_038048925.1 Garcialebias charrua | reverse complement strand
AAACTACTGTTTATATATATATATATATATATATATATATATATATATATATATATATATATATATTATATATATTATATATATATATATATATATATATATATATATATAGTGAACATTCAGTGCATGTAAACATGCAAAGTACAAAAGTGGAAATATGAATGGTGTTTTTCAGAACGTATGTTTGAATAATACTTCTTAAATAAAACAGATAATTTAAAAAGGACTCATGTTTTTAGACTATAAATTAATGTTGAATGATTATTAAATAAATTAATTAATGTATTACCATTTCAGTGTTCTGTAAAAGAGTTAGATGTGGAAGAATCCCTTCAGCCTCTAAAAGTTGCGGCTGAAAACAACACACCTGCTCACTTCCTGAACGTGAAACCTCTAATAAAAACAGCAGCAGCAGAAACAAAATTAAAACCTGCTGTTTCTTGTTGATCACTCGAAATAACTTCTGCTTCACGAACTGAAGACAAATCGCTAAAATCTAAACTTTTAAATTGCTAAATTCGTCTGATGCGTCTGTATTCTCCGCCATTGTTTTTCAATGTGCATTCGATCAGGAATCTGGACGCTAATGTCACTGATGACGTATGCGGAAATATCCGGATTTACCGTGACAAAAAACGGCGTGCAGTTTAAACTCTTTTTGAGAGGAATTTTCATTAATTAGACATTGTTTTTGCAAAAACTAACATAGTTTAATGTTAAAAAATATATATCTTGTAACAGTTTATGCAAAGCAGAAACATGATGTCAGTGCTTACAACTTTCTTTCACAGTCAACTGCTCCACATAAATGGTCAGGTGGCTTTAACAAATTCCCAGCAGCTTTTCACAATCTGAACAAAAGAGACAGCTTTCCTCTCAGGTCACAGCCACGTGTTTCAGAAAACTCTGACAAAACGAGTGACGAGCAGAACCCGAAGGCCACAAACCAAGATGACTTGTCAATTTGAGGTGAAGCATGAACTAAATCAGCTGTTTTGAGTCCAGACTCCCAAACATGTGATTTATGTTTTATTAGTTCACATAATCAGCATTTACAATTAAATAAACTTATACTGTAGTTTCTTTGATGAATGAAAATTGGAGGTTTGTACTTGAGATGTTTGCAGAATTTCAAACTCTTCTCATTATGCTTCCTTTTGTCTTTTTGTATGTCGTTTATTGCCTTTTTTGTCTCCTTGTGTGTCCACGTTTTTAATCCTTTTGTTTTAAGCACTTGTTGTGCCTCCTTTTTGTTTTTATGTATCCTCATGCTGTTTCCATCTGTCTTCTGCTTCTTGGTTCTCCTCTTCTTTAAACGTTTCAGCTTACGTTGAAAGTTAAGCTGTTATGCATCTAATCGTCCACTCCCCCTTTTCTTTGCAAATTTCAGTGAAGTCATTCAGCTCTAAGCAATTCACTCTGCCTTTTTGCAGAAAATGCACATTTTTCTCTTGTTATGAACGTAAGAAGCTGTTGTCCTGATCCAAATCCAGCAGGTGGCAGCACACAATAATATTGCAGCATGGATTCTCCATCTGAACATTTAGCAAAGTCTGACCTTCAGGATTATTAATAAGGATTATTCAAGTATTACATTAGTAATCCTGAGGTCATTTGTTTATTTTAGAGCAGATGAGTTATTTTGAAAATGTAACCAGCACTCTAAGTGTCCTTAGTTTTGTCTTTATTTATTTTTGAAGAGACTTTAACACAAGAAGAATTATCTTTTTTCATATAAAGGAAAATAAAAATTTATGGTGATTAGTTGGCCTAAATTCACAACAAAAGGTCATCTTGCATGGCGTGAATATTGCCCGCCGCAGCAATAATGTTTTACGTCTGTGTTTGACTGTTAGTAAAATATCTCATGGCTCATTGAACACATTTTCATGGACATTTTCCAAAAGGTATCATTTGGTGGTTAATGTCAAGATGGCCACCACCACACTTAATTAGCCTTGGCCACCAGGCCCGTTCAGTGACCTGAGATGACTTCTGTTGTGACTTGGCACTATATAAATAAACTGAATTGAAATGAATTAAAAACAGATAGAGTTCAAAATGTGTGGTTGTAGCCAAGAGTCATTTGCAACAAATGATTCAAGACAAGTGCTAACAGATCATGCACAGAACTGGCTGAGACTGAGTAAAACATTTTCCATAGGTGTCATGTTCCTAGGTTTAAGTCTTCCCTCTTTTGGCTAGAGGGCACTAGTGTGAAAGCAGAGGACAGAAGAGAGTGTGTTGGGAAAATATCAGAGGAAGATACAGAAGACACAAGATAATGTGGTAATTTGTACTGAGCTCTGGTGCAATACAATCACTGTAATAAACTTTATGTCTCCTCATTCGTGACAGCCACCCATGACACAAGGTTTATCCAAAATGGCTGAAACTCTATTGTCATTAAAAAAAACTCTTGTCCTGAAATTCAATTCAGTTCAGTTTATACAAGGCCAAATCACAACACAAGTCATCACAAGACACTGACATTCACATACTTAAAAGTCAGTTAATAACATTATTTATCTAAGGAGCCAGTAGATTGCTTTGAGTTTTCACTTCATCACAATCTCTACATTCTCTCAACAAATGGCATGTTTAATCTGATTTATTTATTTATTTTGTCCCCGTTGCGACCCGTAGGTTCATCTGTGCATGTTGTAAGCATAATGTGAGAGACCACCTTCCATTTTGGGATGTGACTACAGGTACATCATTCTTTTATTTTATTTTATTGGAGGGGGGGGGGGAGTATAATTAGAACACTGGATGCCTCAAATTCCCCCCTGGGATAATCAATCAATCTGTCAGTCAGTCAGTCTGTCCATCTGTCTATCCATCTCTCTGTTTCTCTCTCTATAGGCACCCCATCTATCTATCCATCTATCCATCCATCCATCCATCCATCCATCCATCCATCCATCTAGGTGCAAGGAATGTTCCTTTCAAAAACTGTGTTGCCAGGTCAAAATACAAGATGGTTGCCGCCATCAATGTAAATACTGTACACAGTTTGTTATTGAGCATGCATCAGAATATGTAAGCCTTGTGAGTTGAATAACTTGAAAAATAAGTTCCATTTTGGTGTGTATAAGAAAGGTCAATCAAGAACTGGGTGGCCACGTCCAGATCCAGTCGAGAAAAAACACTATTCTTATAAATTACAAACATTACTCTTCTAATCCTCGGGGGGGTATTTTCTCTTACTCTTACCCTTTTGAAACAGCTTCACTTTAAAAGATTGTAGTTTTGCAGTTTTTACCATCAATAATTTTAGTAATGACATAAGTTGTTTACAGAAGCACAATAACCTAACTGTCATGTTAAGGGAAAGACAAACAGAGAAAGACAGTCAAACAGTGTCAGAAGAACTAACGTTTAATGGAAACACCTGTGTGTGAAACTGAATGACCAACAATACAAACCTGCCTGTTGTTGGTGCTGTTTGCAGGCATTTCAAAAGCTATCACAACTTTCTGTAACTCGTTGGCTTAATGCTTTAAGGAGAAACAAGTGTCATGTTCCATCAATGAAGAAATATCAGTATTTGCTACAGAGTCATGTGACCATAATAACGTGTACCATGCTGCAAATATTAAAATCCAGGAAGCTCTTAGCTGCTTACATATACTGATGTTGTCCTGCTGTAATCCTGTAAATAATTTCAAATTGGACCATTCCGATAGATTCAACAATTATTTACTCGCCCTTTATATCCTGTAACAAAAAAAATAAATAATTTTAAACTCAAATTTCCCACACAATTCTAACAATAAGTGCTGTCAAAAGAAAATGGCCATTGCTCCATTAAGTTTAGACTTTTGGAAAATAATATTTAACCAGTAATAAACTTTATGAAAGCAGTTATGGTGACCAGATGATGGTCAGTGAGATGTTTTTTTTTTAAAACTTGTGTCAGGATTTTGCATGACACTGCTGTTGCTGGGCTGTGAATCTTTTAAAAGAAATCTTCCGCTTCAGTGCGCATGAGCTGTGCCTGGTGGTGATCTCATTGGCCAGTGATGGGGGTGGAGTGGATTCCAGGGGCCCTGTTCAACAAAGGCTGCTCTGACTGATCTGTTCACCACGTTTCTCTTTAGTTGTTGGATTACTGACTCTTTAGTCCTTATGTTGTTTATTTTAAGCTGAATTTTAGATTTTTATGACATTAGGAGCTCTACTATAGGCATCTGAGATTTGTGTTCTTCAGACCTTTTCTTTACACTGGCACAGCCCTGATCACATGTGCATGTGTCTTATACAGTATTGTAAATGTGGATTTTTGATATTCCGCTCTCTAGCAGCCTGGTTATAACAATACTTTTAGATTACCAATGTTGTGTTGTGCTGCAAACAACCTACAGTATTCAGTTTTTCAGGACATGGGTTTAGGCTTTCAGCTGGTTTTGAAAATATGTTATTTGGACCAATCAGATGGGAGACCAGTAAAATTCCTTATAGAAGTCAAAACACACAAAGCTGTCAACAACTGAGCTCCATCTTGTGTTGAAAATCTTATTGTTCCATATTTTTCAAACAGAGCACTTTGCCCTTGGACTGCAGGTTTATTAGAGTTTCTAAAAGTAAAATGGGAGGCAGAGCTTGCATATTATCAGACTTCTTTGTTGGGGAACCAACTTCCAGTTACAGTATTTTCTGGTGTATAGGTCGCACCTGTGTATAGGTCGCATTGTCCAATTATTACCAATAGATTGGAAAAATCCCTAGATAGGTCGCACTGGTGTATAGGTCGCACCTACGTTTAGCTCTGCTGCAAATGTCTGCCACAGGAGCGCACAGCAAGGCTTTTAAGAAGATTAACACTTAAAAACAATTATTTGTTTGATAAAAATTATAGCAAATATATGTCTGAGCTGAACTTTTCCTTAATAAATTAACGTAATTGTGAAATGAGCTGGATTTAAAAATTTGTTTAGCCGAAAGTGATAACAAGCCATATATAGGTCGCACTGGTGTATAGGTCGCAGGCCTTGAAAAAACCATAAAAAGGTGCAACCTATACACCGGAAAATACGGTACCCTGTTTACTTTTAGGACTAGACCTTTTTGATACAACTTTGTTGGAGTTGGCTTGGGTTTCTTCAGCTATCCATTAGTTATGCTGCTTCAGATTTGGATGCTGGTGAACAGACTCACTGCCTTTCCTCACTGCTGTCTTTACTCTTCATGTTTATACTGTACTGTATAAGTAATTTTTGCTGTCATTACCTGTGGATTTCTTATTATTTTCAGACCAATAAAATCTATACATGTACTCTGGATCATTTCAATTGTTTGTCTGTCTCTTTCCTGTTCTCTCAACCCCCACCCAGCCTGCCGAGTCAGAAAGCTGCTCAAATAGCCTGATTCTGCCAGAGGTTTCTTCCTGTTAAAAGTGGATTCTTCCTTCCCACAGTCACCAATGTGGTTGCAAAGAGTTGGGGAACAATGACAAAGCAAACAAACAAACAAACAAACAGGTTTTTGCAACAATAGAGAAAATGAGACAGTATCCAAAATACAAGACTTGAGTGTAAATGAAAGATAAATAATGTTGAAATTTATTAATTACACTAACTGATCTGGATCTCAGCTAATCTCACTGCACTGGAGTCAAAATGACCCAGGAGGCAAATACTGTGGAGGCCTTGTAACAACTTTTAAAGGGGACCAATTATAGGTTTTTTATATTTTTTATGGTATGTCTGTGGGCTATCCAGACCATGTTCATTCAATTTAATACACAAAATAATTCTTAGATAATAAAATATCCCCTTTCTAGTTCTGCCATTTCTGACTTCCGTTCAGAACGAGCGGTTTATGATAATGAGCTCTGAAGGCCACGCCCTTCAAAAAATCTGTTTACATTAACTCCGCCCTCTGTAACAGCCAGTATCTCTAATCTGTTGTTGTTTTAAAATTAGCTCTTTTTTAATTACTCATTTGATTTACTGTTTGTACTAGCTTAAGATAACTTACCGAAAGCCGTCTGCGCGCGCCGCCATTAGCTGCACCTTTTAGCATTAGCCCACCCGTATCCGAGGCTAATGTTAGCTCGTTCCTCCTCCGGCACACCGCTCGCTTAGCTCCGCTCATTGCATGCGGCGCTTTGGGAGCGATCGCTGAGCGATCCGCGGCTGCTGCTCCAGTCCAGACATATAATCAAAGTTCACCGAGTGTTTCCAGGTAATTTATCCATATGAGGCAACCTCTGATCGGACGCACGGTCCTCAAAAGCCAGCAGCTCCCGGCCGCAGATGGTCCCTCCGCTCGTTTTATTTCTGCCGGCTGCGCGATGGGAGCCATCGCTAATATGCTAAAAATTGAAATAAAACGTAAAAATAACAATTATACTTTATTTATAAAGCCATTTAAAACAACCACAGCTGCAACAAAGTGCTGTACACATGAAATTAAGAACATTTAAACAAAAGATTAGATGAACTCAGGAAAAACAACCGTCACGTCTTTTATACTGAAGTGGGTTGAGCCGCACCAGGGGTTGCTAGGTGAGGGGCTGGACTCAGGTTTGGGGTGGGTTGTCCTACGGCTTGTGACGTCACAAGCGCCAGGATTTGAAATCGAGACATTTATATCCCTGAAAAATAAATATACTTAGAGTAAATATACCACTGGATGCATTTTTTTGGTCCTAGGACTGTTTTTTTTAAAGGAGACCACATTTTTATTTTTATGGTATTTCTGTGGGCTATCCAGACCATATGCATTCAATTTAATGCACAAAATAATTCTTAGATAATAAAATATCCCCTTTCTAGTTATGCATTTTCTGACTTCCGTTCTAAACGACCGGTTTATGATAATGAGCTTTGAAAGCCAAGCCCTACAAAAATCTGTTTACATTTACTCCGCCCTCTGTAACAGCCAGTATCTCTAATATGTTGTTGTTTTAAAATTAGCTCTTTTTTTATTACTCATTTGACTTACTGTTAGTGCTAGCTCAAGATAACTTACCGAAAGCCGTCTGTGCGCGCTGCCATTAGCAGCTCCTTTTAGCATTAGCCCACTCGAATCCGAGGCTAATGTTAGCTCGTTCCTCCTCCTTCGGCACACAGCCCGCGTAGCTCCGCTCGTTGCATGCGGCACTTCGATCCGCAGCTGCTGCTCCAGTCCAGACACACACAAAGTTCACCGAGTGTTTCCAGTTAATTTATCCGTATGAGGCAACCTCTGATCAGACGCACGGTCTTCAAAAGCCAGCAGCTCCCAGCAGCCCCCGCCCGCAGATGGTCCCTTCGCCGGCAGTCTGCTCGTTTTATTTCTGCCGGCTGCGCGTTTGGGAGCGATCGCTAATACACTAAAAATTGAACTAAAACGTAAAAATAACAATTATACTTTATTTATAAAGTAATTTAAAACAACCACAGCTGCAACAAAGTGCTGTACACATGAAATCTCTCCGAAACAAAAGGCTTAAAAAAAATGCCGTGACTGGGAAGCAAACCCCGGTCCTTCGGGTGCCACTCCAGTTCTTTACCTCTCGGCCAACCTGGCAATCATGCAAAAAGCAGTCCTTCATCGTATAAGAAACAAATACAACCACCTACTTTTAGAACGCTGGAGTTTTGATTAGATTTTGATGAAGTGAAAAGTATTCTTAAAATAAATAAGTTGCTAATCTGAAAAGTATATCGATCAGTGGTGCTTGTACGTTACAGACTGTTGCCCCGCGAGAGTGTGTGTGTGTGCACAGTTTCAACGAGACAGAGTTCAAACAAGGTAATAAAAAATTCTGGTTTTACTCGAGATGTGCTGCGCGGGTGGAGCAGGGCAAGCCCCTAGCCCCCCGCTTAAATTGAATAAATGACCGCCGGGTCAGCGTCTAAACTGCTCGGCAACCGTGACGTCTTTTATACTGAAGTGGGTGGAGCATCGCCAGGGGTTGCTAGGTGAGGGGCTAGACTCTGGTTTGAGGTGGGTTGTGGCTGCGGTTTGTGACGTCACAAACCGCAGGAAGTGAGAACTAAGTGTTTCTATCAAAGATAAATAAATATACTTAGAGTAAATAAACCACTGGGTGCATGTTTTTGGCACTAGAACTGTTTTTTTATGAAGTACATACCCAAAGTTGAGTAAAAATGGCAGGTGCGTTAATGGAGAGGACGCTGGCGTGATGTTCGCCGCTTCTCCACGCTGAAAAGTTGTTTTACTGTTGCTATTTTTTTAATTTTTGGACATTTATCTGGACTTATTTTGTTCAGTGGTTTATTAATTTTTTTATCAAGGACTTTACGGACAGCTTGGTTAGTACTTCCTAACCGGAATATTGGGCTGTCTGCCTCCTGTCAAACTCCAGCACAAACTTTGCTTGGAGAACTACGTGGCTGCAGTTTTTGTTTTGCTTACCTGCTGCTTCTGTCAACCTCCTGTGTCGTCTGGACCGTTCTGGACTTTCTCCTGTGCTCCTCTTCAAGTCATGCTCATTCAAGTTACATCTCACTGCTTCTTGGTTATTTCTCTCGGAGCCGTGGGTCTGCTGTTAGCGGCTAGCTCTGTGCTAGCTTCCCCCGGCTTGGCTGGTGTGATGTTGACCTACTCCGCTTCGCAGCTGCTTGGACTGAACAACTGCTCCATTCCACCTTCTGTTTCCATCATCAAACAACTGGGACTTCTGCGTAGACCTCGTTACATCCATAGAGGCTCTCGAAAGAAATCCGTTTATTCTCTATTCTAAAGGGCTCCGCTATACTCGTATAATCTGGGGTTACAATACGTAACCAACGTTATTCTCGCTCTGAATTGATTCCGTCCGGGAGACGTGTCGCACCTCAACTACGTCATCAGAACGCTGCGTCTGTAGTCCCTTGTAGTCCGCAGCGCACGAGGTGGCAAGGAAAACGTGGAGTGGATTTCAGTCTGCTTAAACCGGTTCAAAAAGCTCCTACACCAACTAGCATTAAAATAGAACTTTTCAATGTACAATCACTATCCAATAAATCATGTCTAATTCATGATCACATTCTGGAGAAAAACTTGGACTTCATGTGCCTCACAGAAACCTGGCATCAACCAGACGTGTTCAGTTCTCTGAATGAAGCTTGTCCATCTGGATACAGTTATCTGCAGAGAGCCCGCAGCACTGGCCGCGGTGGTGGTCTGGCTGTAATTTACCGCAGTAATTTAAAATTGTCACATCTGTCTTCTCATAATTTTTCTTCTTTTGAATGTTTGGCCTTCAACTTCAAAGCCCCACTCCTGATGAACGTTATATTGATTTATAGACCTCCCAAACCACATGTTTCATTTAACTCAGAAATGCATGACCTCCTCACTTTTTTCTGCACCTCCCCTGTAAAAACTATTTTTCTTGGCGATCTAAATATCCACATGGACAATTCCTCTTCCCCTCTGGCTACAGATTTTAAGTCTCTTTTGGAATCTCTCAACCTCACCCAACATGTGGACGCCCCTACGCACAACAGGGGGCATACTCTGGATTTGGTGATTACAGACACTGTACTCAATAACTTGTCTGTATATGACCTGGGTGTCTCAGACCACAGGGTCATCTCCCTGGAAGTGCCTTCAACTTCGCCTGCTTCTAACCCAAAACGACCTATCCAGTTCCGTGACTATAAAAACATTTCCCCTGATGTTTTGTCTGCTGATCTTCACGCCCTGACCGCTGTCAATCACTCATCTGCAGATGACTCTGTGGATTATTACAACCAATCTCTCCAGGAGCTTCTGGACCTACATGCTCCCTTGAAGTCAAGACTGGTGTCTTTCTCCCGTTCAGCCCCTTGGTACACTGATGAGCTGCGCAGGATGAAGGCAACTGGCCGTGCTATTGAGAGACGTGTAAAATCATCTGGTCTCTCTGTGCATAAGCAAGCGTACAAAGAACATCAGAAAGCGTACGCCTATTCGCTTAAAGAAGCACGCTCCAAATATTATTCCAACATCATCAAAGTCAAAGTCAAAGTCAACTTTATTGTCAGATCTGCAATATGTACTGTACAGGACATACACAGGACCGAAATTGCGTTTCTCTCAGTCCCTCGGTGCAACAGTAAACATCTAAACATTGAAACACTGAAACATATAATAATAGACATAAGCATAAAATAGTAAAACTAACACTGTCCTGAGTTTTTGCATAGTGGTATAAGAGTATGAAAATTTACACCAACTCTAAAACTAAAACTAAAACATTAAACATTTAATGAACATAATACTGTCCTGAGTTTTTGCATACTAGTATAAAAAAAGAGTATAAAAAGTATAACTAAAATAAACTAAAGGTTTCTAGCATTGACATTTGCAAAGTGGCAAAGCAGCGTATGAGTTAATGTACACAGTATATGTATGAGGTAGTAGTTGATGTTGTTATAGAGGCAAAAAGTGGCATATGCAGTAAGGCACATTGGGCATCCTAAATAAGACCGGTCAGAGCACACTGTATATGTATCAGCAGTGGTGTAGATATTAGAGTAGTGTAAATGTAAACAGTAGTAATTAAATGTAAGCAGTAGTAATAAAAGTAAACAGTATTAATAAATGTAAACAGAGAATGTAAACAGTATTATGACTATAGGCAGTGATGTAATACAAACATTAGTGCAAGTATGAGAAGTAGTGCAAACTGTATGAGCACATGACCGAGAGTTTAGTGAATAACCCGTTTGATGACACAGAGTCCAGTGTTAAAATCTTTGTGTTGTGTGGTAATGTGTGAGAAAGTTTTAGTGTTAAGGCAGTTCAAATGGGAGGGGGCAGAGCAGGCAGAGTGTTTAGCATCCTGACTGCCTGATGAACAGAGCTGTCTCTCAGTCTGCTGGTTCGAGCCTGGAGACTCCTCAGTCTCCTCCCTGATGGCAGCAGTCTGAAGCAGCTGTGTAGTGGGTGTGTGGGATCACCTGCCATGCAGAGGGCTTTCCGAGTGAGGCGTTTGCTGTGTAAGTCCTGCAGTGAGGGAAAGGAGGTGCCCACGATCTTCTCAGCTGCTCTCACAATGCGCTGGAGGCTCTTGCGGCTGGATGCAGTACATGCACCAAACCACACAGTGATGCAGCTGGTCAGGACACTTTCTATGGCACCTCTGTAGAAGGTGCTCATGATGGGGGTTGAAGCTCCAGCCCTTTTCAGCTTGCGGAGAAAGTAGAGACGCTGGTGAGCCTTCTTTGCCAGTGATGCAGTGTTCCTGCTCCAGGACAGGTCCTCTGAGACATGCACTCCCAGGAACTTGGTGCTGTCTACTCTCTCCACTGCGGTGCTGTTGATGGTCAGAGGGGCATGTTGGGCATCCCTCTTCCTGAAGTCCACAACAATCTCCTTTGTCTTCTCCACGTTGAGAGTGAGATTGTTGTGTCCGCACCACAAGGCCAGGCGGCTCACCTCGTTCCTGTAGTCCGTCTCATCGTTGTTGCTGATGAGACCCACCACTGTTGTGTCGTCCGCAAACTTGATGAAGTGGTTGGAGCTGTATGATGGTGTGCAGTCGTGTGTTAGCAGGGTGAATAGAAGGGGGCTCAGCACACATCCTTGTGGGGCCCCTGTGTTCAATGTGATGGTGCTAGATGTGTTACTCCCGATCCGTACTGTCTGTGGTCTCCCGGTCAGGAAGTCTAGCAGCCAGTTACACATTGAGGTGTTCAGCCCCAGACTGTCCAGTTTAAGGATGAGCTGTTGGGGGATGATGGTGTTGAATGCCGAGCTGAAGTCGATGAACAGCATTCTAACATAGGAGTCCTTCGTGTCCAGATGTGTGAGAGCTGTGTGAAGGGCAGAGGAGATGGCATCGTCGGTTGAGCGATTAGGTCGGTATGCAAATTGGAAGGGATCCAGGGAGGCAGGGAGGACAGATGTGATGCTTTTCATGACTAGCCGTTCAAAGCACTTCATCAGGATGGGGGTGAGTGCTACTGGGCGATAGTCATTGAGGCATGCGGGCGTTGCCTTCTTTGGGACAGGGATGATGGTGGTGGCTTTGAAACAGGTGGGGACGATGGCCTGGCTCAGTGAGATGTTAAAGATGTCCGTGAAGACCGCTGCGAGTTCCCCTGCACAGTCCTTCAGCACACGACCAGGTATGTTGTCAGGACCAGAGGCCTTCCGGGCGTTAATCTTGATGAATGATCGCCTTACGCTGTCTGAGGACAGCGTCAGCACCTGGCCATCAGGAGAGGGGGGGAGTTTATGTGCTGGTGTGCTGTTACTTGCCTCGAACCGAGCAAAGAACTCATTCAGTTCATTCAGCGCAGAGGCTGAGCTGTCACAGGTCTGGGGGGATGGTTTGTAGTTTGTGATGGTCTGTATTCCCTGCCACAGACTGCGTGTATCCCTGCTGTCCTTGAAACGGTGAGCTATTTTCCCGGAATACTGCCTCTTTGCCTTTCTGATGCCCCAGTCCAGGTTGTTTCTGGCTGCCCTCAGGCCCACCTGATCTCCCGCTTTGAAGGCAGCATTCCTGGCTTTCAGGAGTCTGTGGACCTCAGCTGTCAGCCATGGCTTCTGGTTAGCCCGAACAGTGATGGTTTTAAGGTTGGTTACATCATCAATGCACTTGGTGATGTATGAACATACAGTGTCTGAGTACTCCTGGAGACATGTGGTGTTGTTTGTGGTAGCAGCTTCTTTGAACATACTCCAATCTGTGGTGTCAAAACAGTCCTGGAGTGCCTCTGAAGACCCCTCTGGCCACACTCGTATCTGCTTGCGGACTGGTTTTGTGACTTTCACCAGTGGCCTGTATGCTGGCTTTAGCATAACACAGATATGGTCAGAAGCACCAATGTGGGGGAGGGGGATGGCTCTGTAGGAATTTTTCATGGTGGTGTAAACCTGGTCCAGGGTGTGGTTTCCTCTTGTTGCAAAGTTTATGTTTCTGTATGTTTTTGGAAGAACACTCTTTAAATCTGCTTGGTTGAAATCACCAGCCGTGATGAGAAAATCATCAGGATGGGCATCAACACCTGCCCTGGAAACTCTAAACAGCTCTTCTCCACAATAACTCATCTGCTTAATCCCATTAAACAAACTCATGAGGACTCTGTTCAAAAATGCAACCTGTTCCTCTCATCATTTAAAAACAAAGTTGACACTATCAGATCTCAGCTCCACAACCTCCCTGATCTTAGTGTACCATCTACCCGTCTGCTTTCTGGGACCCTGAGCAGCTTTGATGAAGTCGTTCAGAGTGAGGTAGAGACCATCCTCAAGAAAATGAAGCCTTCATCCTGCGCCCTGGATCCCTTCCCCTCGTCTCTCATAAAATCCAATCACTCTGCAATAAGCCCATTAATCACACAAATAATAAACAAGTCTCTACAATCTGGTCATGTTCCATTGCCTCTAAAAACTGCCATCATTAGGCCTCTTCTGAAAAAATCTAATTTGGATCCCGACATTTTTTCTAATTACCGCCCAATTTCCCACCTCCCATTTCTGTCCAAAGTGCTGGAGAAAGCAGTTGCTGCTCAGCTGCAGGACCACCTACAACAACACTCCCTGTATGAGAAATTCCAGTCTGGATTCAGAGCAGCTCACAGTACTGAGACTGCACTGCTGAGAGTAACAAATGATGTCCTCATGGCTGCTGACACTGGTTCTCCCTCCATCCTTGTCCTCCTTGACCTCACTGCAGCCTTCGACACTGTGGACCATAATATCCTCCTCCACCGTCTTCATGTGGAGGTCGGTCTCTGTGACACTGTCCTGGACTGGTTCAAATCTTTCCTCTCCGATAGGCTGGAATGTGTTAGCCTTGGCAATGCCACTTCCCAGACAGTCGGTGTCTCCTGTGGTGTCCCTCAGGGGTCAGTTCTGGGGCCCCTGCTGTTTTCCCTCTACATGCTGCCTTTAGGTCAAATTATTAATCAGTTCAACATTTCTTTTCACTGCTATGCCGACGACACACAGCTTTACATCAGGACTGGAACATCATCATCATCCCTATCTCCGTCTTCACTCACTGTTCTCTCTGCCTGCCTGGAGGAAATAAAGGCATGGATGAATCAGAATTTTCTTCAATTAAACTGCTCGAAGACTGAGGCCATATTGATTGGCACCCCTCACCAGATACAAACATCAACTTTAACAACAATCTCCTTCTCTGGTCAAGACATCCCCCTCTCCACCTCTGTTACAAATCTTGGAATAAAAATGGACTCTCATCTTACATTTGAAAATCACATTAAGCATCTGTTTAATAATAATAATAATAATAATAATAATAATAATAAACTTTATTTGTATAGCACCTTCCTACAATGCCTTGCATTGACCAAGGTGCTTAACAGGATAAAAAGATGAATAAACTGGAACAATAAATCAATGAAAATAGAATAAGAAACAACAGCAATAAAAGAAGGCAATGGAAATAAAAAATGCTACATACTAAAATAACACTAAAATAACACAAGTAATAAAAGTTACACGCTGAAAGCTTTTTTGAACAAGTGGAAATAAAAAGGCAATGGAAATTAAAAAATGTTACATATTAAAATACCAGAAGTAATAAAAGTTACACACTGGAAGCTTATTTGAGCAAGTGGAAATAAAAAGGCAATGGAAATAAAAAATGCTACATACTAAACTACCAAAAGTAATAAAAGTTACACACTGAAAGCTTTTTTACACACTGAAAGCTTTTTTGAACAAGTGGGTCTTCAGTCTGGTTTTGAACAGAGTCAGATCAGAGGTGGCACGCAGCTCAAGGGGGAGGCTGTTCCAGGCTTTTGGGCCGGCAACAGAAAATGACCGGTCTCCCCATTGTTTGTACCTTGAGCGAGGCACCTCCAGCAGGTGTTGACTGGCAGATCGTAAATCTCTGCCGGGCTGATGGGCTTTCAAAAGTTCTGAGATGTACAGAGGAGCAAGTCCATTCAGAGCTTTGAAAACAAACAGGAGCAGCTTGAACTGTATCCTGAACTGAACCGGGAGCCAGTGTAGAGAGGACAGGACAGGAGTGATGTGTTCATATTTTCGTGTGTTGGTCAAAAAGCGCGCGGCAGAGTTCTGTACAAGCTGTAAACCTGCTTCTTCCATCTTCGAAACATCTCCAGACTTCGCCCTTCTCTGACTTTTCCTGATGCTGAGAAACTCGTCCATGCCTTTGTCTCCTCCAGGCTCGACTACTGCAACTCCCTGTTTATTGGTATCCCTGGCAAAAACCTTCAGAAACTTCAATACATTCAAAACAGTGCAGCAAGGATTCTGTTGAGAGTTCGTAAATTTGAACATATTACACCCATTCTCCATAACCTCCATTGGCTTCCTGTCACCTACAGAATTCAGTACAAAACTGCTCTCATTACCCATCAATGCTTGCACGGCACTTCACCTGACTATCTAAAGGACATTCTTGCACCATATTCATCCACCCGGTCTCTACGATCACAGAACAGTAATTTCCTTCATATTCCTCGGACCAAATTGAGGACCATGGGAGACCGAGCATTCTGTGTGGCTGCCCCCCGCCTGTGGAACTCCCTCCCTGATGACCTGAGAGCTCCACAGTCACTGGTTGACTTTAAAAGCAGCATAAAGACCTTTCTTTTTAAGCAAGCCTATTCTGCCTCCACATGATTTTATCTTTGATCTTAGCTGATATCATTATTGATTTTACTTGATTTTATCACTTGTTTTATTTTATTTATTTTTTAAGCAAGCCTAATCTGCATCCACATGATTTTATCTTTGATCTTAGTCGATATTATTATTGATTTTATTTGATTTTATCACTTGTTTTATTTTGATCTTTGCTTTATTACACTTTGTAGCACTTTGAGATTTTTATTAATGAAAAGTGCATTATAAATGGAATTCATTATTATTATTATTATTATAAAAAAACATTAAAAAGTGAATTTTGCATGTGTGGTCCACTGGTCCCCTTTAAGAAATACATACCCAAAGTTGAGTAAAAAAAAACATTAAAAAGTGAATTTTGCATATTTGGTCCCCTTTAAATGTTTCAGACTCTTACTGGATTGATCTCGTATTAGCAGCCCAAAATTAAATACAGTTCCGTATAATGACAATACAGTAGTCCTTCAATGTTTTGAGATCCACATTTTGCGGCTTCACTATATCACAGGTTTTATAAACCTAGTTTTTTTTAAATATTGTGTATACAGTACATGCTGCACACTACTGTACATTCATTTCATCATCATTATCTTTATTGTGATCACCAAAGTGTTTAAGAGCTTCTTTTTTCTTCTTCTTTTGACTGCTCCATTCTTCAGGGATCACCGCAGCGAACTAATGCCTCTTTTCCACCGCTCGGCTCGGCTCGGGTTGGATCGGCTCAGGTCGGCTCAGTTCGGGTCGGGTCACATCTATGTTCTGTTTCCACAGCTTTTTTGTACCCCTTCTGTGGGCGGGGTCCAGAATCCTACTCGTCTTACCACATGGTGGCAGTAGTGTTCCTCAAGCTATTTACTACAGTACTAGCCACCACTAGAAGAAGAACACAATAAAGACTTTGTTTCACATATTATCAATTCTATCAAAAACCACAAAGCTGATATTTTTCAAAAAAATCTAGTGTGATCACAACATGTTCATATACGAAATGTATCCTGTTGGAGTTATTTGAAATAAAATTCAATGTTTTATAGACATAAATGTGTCAACCTACGTCCATTATTTTCTACTTTGTTTCACATATTATCAATTCTATCAAAAACCACAAAGCTGATATTTTTCAAAAAAATCTAGTGTGATCACAACATGTTCATATACGAAATGTATCCTGTTGGAGTTATTTGAAATAAAATTCAATGTTTTATAGACATAAATGTGTCAACCTACGTCCATTATTTTCTACTTTGTTTCACATATTATCAATTCTATCAAAAACCACAAAGCTGATATTTTTCAAAAAAATCTAGTGTGATCACAACATGTTCATATACGAAATGTATCCTGTTGGAGTTATTTGAAATAAAATTCAATGTTTTATAGACATAAATGTGTCAACCTACGTCCATTATTTTCTACTTTGTTTCACATATTATCAATTCTATCAAAAACCACAAAGCTGATATTTTTCAAAAAAATCTAGTGTGATCACAACATGTTCATATACGAAATGTATCCTGTTGGAGTTATTTGAAATAAAATTCGAATTTTTATAATTTATTTTCGTTGTGCAAACACAGGTTTTGGAAAAAGTCAAAGCGAAACTACTTTAAATGCAGCACATTTGACCATACGTGACAATATTAAAGCGTGGTTAAGCTCAGGAGCCCTCGTACTATTAAAGTCAGCTATGAAATATATTTTATATCTGTTCATTGAGCTACATTTAAAGACATAAAGCCGCCCGCGCGCCGCGTGTTACTCGTGGCGAAACTACTTTTTAAAATCGTGCAGTTTTGAGCAGTACGTGATTTTATTAAGGACACGTTCAGCTGAAGACCCATCTTTGCTATAAATTTAAAAAATAACAATTGTTTTTACCGTGTTATTCATGTAAAAGTCCTGCCCTGATAGCTTCCCTCGCTTCCGTAAAAACAGCTCTCGTCTCCTCCTCCCTCCTTCCGGAGCGGGTGAGCTCGCTTCAGTACACCTCTGAAAGCAGCCCGAAAATCTCAGGAAATCTCGCGCGGCTCCGCTCGGAATAGCCGGTGGGAAAGGATGAAAGGGGGTCTCTGCGACGCACATATGACGTAACATCCGACCCGAGCCGACCGGTGGAAAAGGGGCATTAGTCACACGAAGATGCCCTTCCTGACACAATCACAGACCACCGCGCTACCACAGCCCTCTGTGTGGAGCAGAGAGCTGCAATACAGGGTGCCCAGAGGAGCAGATGTTGGGGATTAAGGGTCTTGCTCAAGGGCCCAGAGTGAGGCAAAATGAGAGTGGAGGCAGGTGTGCGTGCTTCACCAATCCCACCCACATTTTGATGTTGTCAGTACCGGGAGTTGAACCAGCAATCTTCTGACCTCAGGCCCACCGGCTCTAACCTCTGTGCCACCACTCCCAAAAGTGTTAAAGAGCATATGTGGGAGAGGTTTATAAAGCCTCAAATATATATATACACACAGTGTTTCCCCTACTATTATACAAGAAGGGTGCCCCAGCACTGACGTAATGCTAAACTAGCCGCGCGCAATACAGGCGCGCTAGCTAAAAAGCTAAAGGCAGCGCTAAAGGAGTCAGGCTACAGGAAGATGGTGGAACACCTGGAGAGAGGGTGCAGGAATAACAACCTTCACATCAATGTGAAAAAGATGAAGGAGATGATAGTGGTGGACTTCAGACGGAACAACAGCCCACCCACCCCGCACCAAATATAGGAGGATCTGCGGTGGAAGTGGTCTGCAGCTACAAGTACTTGGGTGTACACCCAAATAACAATGTCAGCTGGGGCAACAACACCACCAGTCTGATCAAGAAAGCTAATCAGAGACTCTACTTCCTCAGGCGGCTGAGACGAGCTGGTCTGGGAAGCTCAGTCCTCACCTCCTTCTGCAGGTGTGCAGTGGAGAGCATCCTGTGCTCCAGCATCAACGTGTGGCATGGAGGCTGCACAGCTTCAGAAAGAAAAGCTTTGTCTTGGAGGCTGCACAGAAGATGTTGGAGTCAGTCTCCCCAACATCACAGACATCTACACCTCCAGATGCAGGAAGAGAGACACCTGCATCATGAAGGACCACACTCACCCAGCACACACACTTTTTGCCCCAAGAAGGTTAAGGAGCATTAAGTGCAGAACCACTAGACTGAGGAACAGCTTCTACCCTGAGGCTGTTAGACTCATGAATCTCTAACCAGAATAATCACTGTGAAGAAAATTACATCATGTTGCTGCTGATCTGTTTCATGTTGCTGTGTTCATTTGTGCTCATCTGCTCACACAGACTCATGTTCATGCTGCTGTTCAATGTAATGTTTTTATGCTACCAGTGCTTAGTGTATACTTAGTTGATGTTTTTCTTAGTTCATATCTTAGATCTTATTACTGTTTTTCTTTTACATTTTTTACTTTTGTTGGATGTAACTGGGACCCTGGGTACACAATTTCATGTGGTGGAATGACAAATGGAGAAACATTGACTTTGACTTCACGCTGCCTATTCCTTCATGCTGAATCCCGCTCACCCCTCCCCCATTTGAACAAGGTCTGTACAAACAACACGCAGCTTAGACGTCCCCCCACCAATTGACAGATGAGAAGAGTGCCCATGACGTTATCTAGGGGTAACACACTGATATAATCAAATAAATATAACTCCGCTACTTCACAGATTTTCACCTACCGCGCAGGGGTCTCTGGAACGATAGGCTAAGCGTGAGAGAAGCGGAGCATGCTCTATTCACACAAGGAGAGCTGTTGGTCAGACTACTTCTTTTTGTGCAGTTAACACTAAAATAGTTATTGAATCAAGTTTTTACTTATGTAGGTAAAACTAGATGATGAACAACCTGGTAAAATAAGCCAGAATGCAGGAAATGGTATCTATTTTGTTCAAAAATTTCTGGGTGAGGACCCCCAGACTCCCTCACCAGTGTGTCCCTCCTTCCCCATATTAAAAATGCTTTTGACTCCAGTGGTCACCACATTGTTCAACCCAAGAGCCGTTGTCAGCACTGGGGCTAAAGCACCCCTAAAGAGCAGATTCTAGAATCCCCCTGATGTAAGGTTATCCGTTCATCCGTGCCCATCTGCTCATACAGACTCATGTTCATGCTGCTGTTTAGGGTGATGTTTTTCAATGATATCAGTGCTTAGTGTATTTTTTTAAGTTGATGTTTTTCTTAGTTCATATCTTAGATTTTATTACTGTTCTTATCTTACATTTTATTGTTGGATGCAACTGGGACCCTATGTACATAATCTCGTTTCATCACATGTACCACATGCGGTGCAAATGACAATAAAGATTCTCTGACTCTGACTCTGAAATTACATGATTTTAATAATAATAGGTCGTGATCTAAAGTGGGCCAGTCTGACACATGAAACTCCAGGGCTGAAAATGAGTCCCACTCCGGCCCTGCCTTGATAGTAAAGTAATCTGTCACCTATTGTAGGGTCAAGTGACAAGTATGTAGCATTAACACAGTATGAGCAACATTCAGGAATTGTTTCTATAAGGACATGGGGAAATGTAACCCAGGGTAAGCTAAAGTCAGACAAACAAACAAACAACATGGCTGTAATGGTGGAGTGAAGCTCACAGCGTTACCTGAGGCATTTAGTGATGCATTTCAGCCAAAATGAAGACAAAGATGGCAGGTAAAAAATAAATAAATTCTAAGCTACTAATAACTTAAAATAGTTACTGCAGTAGATGTGTTCATGCCACAGAGCAACACAGGGCAAGAACTCACAGTGAAATTCAATATTTAAGGGTGTAATTTTATATTACACAACCTCTTAAACACTTTGTACAAAATCAGTTTAACAGACTAAACAACCAGAAGTTACCACACATACAGTACATGTAAAACACACAAAACAAAGCACAACTAGCTTTAAGCACCTCCCTCAGCCATCTGGAGAAAGTAAACACCTATGTGAGAATGCTCTTCTACAGCTCAGCATTCAACACCATAATCCCCTCCCAACTGGTCTCCAAGCTCACCACACTGGGCCTGGAGAAGTCCATTTGCTGCTGGATACTGGACTTCCTCACCAGTAGACCACAAGCAGTGAGAATTGGCAGTCACCTCAAGTCCTCAGCACCGGTACACCTCAGGGCTCTGTCCTCAGTCCATTCTTGTACTCTCTATTTACACATGACTGTACCCCCAATCACAACTGAAACATCATCCTCAAGTATACAGGTACTTATGGCACCACCATCCTGGGCCTCGTTACCAACAACGATGAGAGTGTCTGTCTACAGAGATGAGGTGAAATCACCAGCTGTTGTCAAGACAATAACCTCACTCTTAATGTCAGTAAAATGAAGGACATGATAGTGGACTTCAGGAAACAACGTGCAGGCCAGCACTCCACCATCTACATAAACAACGCTGAGGTGGAGCAGGTCAGCAGCTTCAAGTTCCACAGCGTTCATATTACAGAGGATCTGTCCTGGACATTACACAGACACTGTGGTCAAGAAAGCCCGACAAAGACTCTACTTTCTAAAAAGACTAAAGTAGTTTGGTACAAACACCGGGATCCTCACCAAGTTTTATAGGTGCGCCATTGAGAGCCTGCTGACAGGCTGCATCACAGAGTGGTACGGGAACTGCACCAGTCAGAGCCGGAAAGCTCTACAGAGGGTGCTGCAAACAGCAGAGGACATCACTAGCAGTCTCCACACCATCCAGGACATCTACCAGAGCCAATGTCTGCGTAAAGTCTGCAGCATCATTAAGGACCACACCCACCCAGCACAAGGACTCTTTCGTCTACTTGCACGGTTATATTCTACCATGTTGTTGTTTACTATTTCTTCTTTTGGACCTTGTAAATATTGTGCCCGTATTTACTTTTTCACTTTTTTGTACTTTATTTTGTACCCTTATTGAATGCTTTCGTATTTCTTGTTTGTTCTTTGTTTTAGAGAGTCAAATCAGTTCTTCTCATCCTGAACATTTCATTGTACTGTTAAACTTGTGTTAACCTGCATATGACAAAGAAACACAACTTGAGCTTGAACTAATCATTATTCTTTAATTTAACCATTAAGCATACAATGCAATTATGACAGAAAATGGAAGATTTACCTGCAGTTACTTTCATATAGACAAACATGTGGTAGCTACTTTCTGTTTATAACTTTTGTGATCAGCTAATCATGGGGTCGGCTGCCGGCTTTTTACATTTTTTCCAAACTTTTGAAAAGGAATAAACTATATTCCACCCTCTATGCTCAGGGTAACACATGTCTGGATTGCATGTTCTATACTAACAACGGTTAATAATTTTTTTCTGATAATTTTTCACAAAATCCCTCTGACTGCATAGCGTCCACGAAGAGGCCTTGCTAATGGATGGTACTTTGTATTTTAAAAGATGGGTTCATATTTCTGGCTAACCAAAAGTCACAATATAAACAATGAATGTATTAGTGTGGCAACCTGTGCTGCAGTCTGAGACAACTGGGAACCAGAGCTGCAGAGAAGAGCAGTGCAGGGTTTGCACTGGTCCTTATAAGTGAATGTAATAAACAAGCGCTGCATACAGACAGACTGTTACGGAAGTGTTTAACTGCTGTTTTGTTTAGTTTTTTTTTTGTGGGTAATTGGAATTCCCAATTTTTTCTAGTGGGTATACACCATATACCAGCATATCACGTAATGCAAAATGTACAGAGGGAAGATTATCCAAACTGCATGCATATACTATGCAGAATAATCAGCATTTTTTTTTTTTTTTTTTCGGCTTTTTTCCCTGCGTTAGGGGTCGCCACAGCGAACTGGTCGCACGAAGATTTGGCAGTTTTTACGCCGGATGCCCTTCCTGACGCAACCACAGACCACCGAGCAACCACAGCCCTCTGTGTGGAGCAGAGAGCTGCTATCTAGGGTTCCCGGGGGAGCAGATGGTGTGGGTTAAGGGCCTTGCTCAAGGGCCCAGAGTGGGGCAGATGAGGGTGGAGACAAGTGTGACCGCTTCACTTATCCCACCCACATCTTTGATGTTGTCGGTACTGGGGCTTGAACCGGCGACCTTCCGATCACAAGCGCACCTTCTTAACCTCTGCGCCAGCAATAATATTGATTTAAATGGCATGTATTTAGTAGTCTTAATACTAATATTAATCAGTACAATAGTGACACTCATTACTCTTATAAAAAAAAATTATGTGTTCAATCTGCAGTCCAAGTGGCAAAATGATAATTTTGCAAAATAGGTCCCCTCTAAATATTGTTTAAATTTCAGTTTGGCTTGTACTGTATTCATAGATTGCTGTGGTCAGTGTCACCACTGATAATCTGGTACAACACCTTCCCAAAATCCTAAAGCTTAAAAAGAAAACAGTTTTCAAGGAAAATACTTTAATGGATAAAATTACGCCTAAACACTGATTTGTTGTCTCTTAATACAAGAGATGAGAAATCTAAATTACAACATGTATGCAAAAGAGAAAAATAAATTAAGTATAAAAACATGTACTGTATTGTGCAAAGTGATCTACCTACTAAAAGGCCCCATTTACACGAGAACAACCTGTGGAAACACTAGTGTTTTTTCAATGTTTATTGGGGGTAATAAACAAAAAATAAGCTGGTTTACATGAAAAATGCTGTAGTTTCCATGTCAGTCGGGTTGCCAGATAAGAAATTATGAACTATAGCTTTGTGGCTTAAAAATTATAGTATTTTGACCTAAAGTGTCGTGTGTGCTGGCACCCGCTTCGGATGTTATCAACCATACGTAGCGTTCGGATTGCCCATTATCATCCCCATACGTAGCGGTCAGATTGCCCCTCCTGTACCTCCTAGGAGGTTTAAAGGTACGTTATCACCGTTACAATCGATTACAGCAGGCTCCGTCTTTAGCTACCTGGTTAAGTTTAGAGTAAAGGGTCTTGGGTTAGGTTTAGGGTCTTGGTTAGGTTTAGGGTTTTGGTTAGGTTTAGGCACAAGGGTGAGCTGGGGTTAGGTTTAGGGTTGGTCCTCTGGGTCAGGTTTAAGGTTAGGTTTAGGAAAATGGTTACATAAGCTGAAAAAAACAAAAACACTATACACTTCCGGGTTTACAAAAACATGCTGCCTACTCACAGCCATTAAAACGCTGATAAAGTTCTT
>JBBPBX010024208.1:0-39866 GCA_038048925.1 Garcialebias charrua | reverse complement strand
TCTATCTAAACCTCCTTTCCCATCATCCTTCACCAGTGTGTCTCTTGCACACTGGTGTGCATGTGTGTCTTTGACACAAGAAAAAGAAAGTGAAGAGACAGGACGTGCCCGTACGCTGAGTCATATGATATCACATCCACAGATGGTACATGCCCTTTCTGCTCAGCACACTTCTGAAAGATAATAGTTTGGGTCAGTGCCAGTACATTTCAACCCATGTACTCATGCTGGTTCATTCACTGGTTAAATAGTAGCCCGTCGTATGGGTTTTTTTCATCCCTCAATGGCTTACGCTTACTTTTTCCGTAACCCATTCTTCCTCATATGCTGAATTATCTACTCATCTTTATAAGCTTTTTAAATCACAGGTAATCAAGGCTTGTTTTTATCTCAGCCTGTTTGTCAATCACCTTCTTATCTTTAGTTTTGCTTACTAACCATCTTTCAGCGTGACATATCGTCTCAGGTGCTAGATTAGAAATGTGTTAAACTGTCAGTTTATAGAAGAATGGCCATTTAAAAGCCAATCTGGTGAGTATAAATGTATCGAGTAGTATTTCAAATGAGTTTGAATCAAATAAAAAGCCATATTTTTCATAATGCATGCGTTTCCTGTTTCTGTGAGTCACAAACACCTAATACGCTTTAACAGTCACAGCGCCTGCCCCATGTTATTCATAAAATTTCTTCAGTAAATAATTTCATTTTCGGGCACGGTGGTGCAGCTGGTAGAGCTGTTGCCTCTCATTGAGAAGGTTGCCGGATCAAATCTCGGCCTGGGGCCTTTCTGGGTGGAATTTGCATGTTCTCTTGGTGCATGTGTGGGTTTTCTCCAGGTACTCCGGTTTCCTCCCACATGTTAGGCTTATTGGTAACTACTGGTAACTACATTTTTTTGAGTGAGAGAGTGAATGGTTGTTTGTCTTATTTGTCTCTGTGTGTTCATGTGATGGACTGGATACCTGTCCAGGGTGTCCCCCACGTCTCACAAAGTGACTGCTGTAGGTTAACAGTAGGTTAAGGTGTTAAGGTGTGATTTGTCGATATACATGTATGCGTTACCTCAGCTTGCAATTTACATAAGTTGGTTGCGTGACTCCTAAGACTGTTATAACTTCACGCGCACACAGTCGGTTCATTGAATTGATAAAGCCCTTTGGATAGAGGTCGAAACGTCTTCTGTAACAAATAAAGTCCAGTTGATCTTGTATTGAACGCCTTTTTTTGATTATAATATGCTTCTTTGCAGGGTACTTCTTTACAGTACTTTTCCGGAGTGCAATGTACCACTACCATATACAGTAAGGTATGAACTGCAGCGAGGACCTTCTCATCTCTGCAGGGGATTGGCTCTGCTTGAACCACGTTTGTGACGTCAGAGTGTACAAGACACGTCAGAGTGAACAGTTCAGTTCAACATTTCTTTTCACTGTTATGCCGACGATACACAGCTTTACATCAGGACTGGAGCATCCTCATCTTCCACCTTGTCATCTCCATCTTCACTCACTGCCCTCTCTGCCTGCCTGGAGGCAATTAGGGCATGGATGAATCAGAACTTTCTTCAATTAAACTGCTCCAAGACCGAGGCCATACTGATTGGCACCCCTCACCAGGTACAGACATCTACTATAACAACACTTTCCTTTTCTGGACAAGACATCCCCCTCTCCACCTCTGTTACTAATCTTGGAATAAAAATGGACTCCAATCTTACATTTGAAAATCACATTAAGCATCTGTTTAAAACTTGCTTCTTCCATCTTCGAAACATCTCCAGACTTCGCCCATCCCTAACTTTTTCCGATGCTGAGAAGCTCGTCCATGCTTTTGTCTCCTCCAGGCTCGACTACTGCAACTCCCTGTTTATTGGAATCCCTGGCAAAAACCTTCAGAAACTTCAATATATTCAAAACAGTGCAGCAAGGATCTTGTTGAGAGTTCGTAAATTTGAACATATTACGCCCATTCTCCATAACCTTCATTGGCTTCCTGTCGCCTACAGAATTCAGTACAAAACTGCTCTCATTACACATCAATGCTTACACGGAACTTCACCAGATTATCTGAAGGATATTCTTATTCCATACTCATCCACCCGTTCGCTGCGGTCACAGAACAGCAATCTCCTTCACATTCCGAGAACCAAATTAAGGACCATGGGAGACCGGGCTTTCAGTGTGGCTGCCCCCCGCCTGTGGAACTCTCTTCCTGACTGTCTAAGAGCCCCACAGTCTGTGGTTGACTTTAAGAGCGGCTTGAAGACCTTTCTTTTCGACCAAGCATACTCTACCTCCTCATGATTCTACTTTTGATCTTAGCTGATATTGTTATTGATTTTAATTGTTTTATTATTTGTTTTATTGACATTTAATTCTGTTGCTCCTTGTAGCACTTTGAGATTTTCATTAATGAAAAGTGCGTTATAAATTGAATTCATTATTATTATTATTATTATTATTAACAGTCCTTGACCAATAAGAAAATGAAGCTGCAATACCTCTGTTCAACCCATAGGGTTACCGTAAACATGTTTTTAGACAAAATATTGCCAATTTAAACTAATACGCACAAATGTGTGAAGATTAACACAGACATAGTGCTATACAACATTTTAGACACATTCTAGGGAGTTTATCAGCTAAAAAAAGTTAATTTGGAGTTTAGTCCCTCTTTAAAGCTGTAAATCTATGAAGAAAAAGTGAACTACAGCTGGACAATAGAGTGGATATTTTTAGTGTTGTATTCCATCCGTCTATCCATTATCTTTAAATTGCTTCTTCCTCTTTGGGTCACAGGGGTCACTGGTGCCCATGTCCAACCATCACTGTGCAAGAGACGGGGGGACACCCTGGACAGGTCTCCAGTCCATCACAGAGACACAGAGACAAATGAGACAAACAACCATTCACTCTCTCACTCACACCTAGGGACAATTTAGAGTTACCAATCAGTCTAACATGCATGTTTTTAGTCTGTGGGAGGAAACCGGAGAACCTGGAGAAAACCCATGCATGCACTGAGAGAACATGCAAACTCCACCCAGAAAGGCCCCTGTAACAGGATTTGAACCAGGGTAACCGGGTCGCTGAGAGGCAGCAGCTCTACAAGATGAGCCACTGTGCTGCCAGTGTTTTATACCATTCATCCCTTTTCTTCACACCCTTTTTCCTTTCTGTGTCTCAGGGCATCTCCAACAGTCACTGTGTGAAGAGGAGGCGTACACCCCAGACCGGTGTGTTTTAACCTACTGTCAAATACTGTATGTGCAAGGTATTTTTCATCTGCATCAGGAGCACGACGGCTCAGTGGTTAGCACTGTTGCCCCACAGCAAGGAGGTCCTGGGTTCAATCCCTGGTTGGACCTGGGGTCTTTCTGTGTGGAGTTTGCATGTTCTTCTCGTGCTTGCGTGGGTTTTCTCTGGATACTCCGGTTTCCTCCCACAGACCAAAAACATGCATGTTAGGCTGCCATCAGGCCCAGGCCTCCCTTGCAAAGAGATCTGTGATCTCAATGGGATTTGCCAGGTTAAATAATTGTTAATATAATATTAATTAATCTGCAAATTTGCCTCCTGGTTTACTGAAATGCAGGCCGTTAGTTGACAGGATTGATCTGGCATGTCATTCTTTATATTCCCACAGACAAGAATGAATCGAGCCAGAACCGGTTTGATTGTTCCTGGTCTTCCCCTCCAAACAACTATCAAACCAACCACCAAGTCAACTTTACAGCCCACCCAACATTTACTGAAGGTAAACCATCATCTTTTAAAGACAAAAAAAGAACACCTAGACAATAGTGATGTTCCAGCAGCAGAAGATCCAAGACACCTCTTGACCAGGTCAAAGACCCTGATGGGTGTGAAATGCTCTTTTTGTTACATCGGAACCAGTTTTCAATCAAGCTAACCCCTTAAGTACACTAAACTGCAGTTTGATACATATAGTGTGTCACACAATAAAATGACGGTGTTCCAAATCGCTGCAGCAGATGTGAATGGATCTACCAGTTGTGTGCTGAGACTGAGTTGGTGGTTCAGTCTGGAACACATAAAACAGATAGCAAGGGGTTTTGGGTTTCGCCTCTGAGCTTCAAAGACAGACGTGCTGAAACAAACCAGCAAAAAAAAAAACTAGACCTCTGGGTCACCGAGTGAAGCAGGTGCAGCACCGGGAAGACCGGCCGGAAACAGGCAACTGGCGAGCCAGAACACTGACCCCTGAAGTCAGGGAGGGCCGCCCCGACTCTCTGACTGCATGTGTTTAATACAGTACTGAGGTTACGCAAGGACCAGCTGTTTTTGCAGATCTCTCCATCTAAAAATGTGTGCACCAGATACGACTTTAATCAAAAGGAATTTTAGTTTAAACAGTATGATAACTAATCATACTTTTTTAAATTTTACTTTTCTTCTTTTGTGCATCTATCTCCTAATTTAAGGCTTCCTCTTATTTCCAACTTGCCTCCTCGCATTCCGTCGTAGCTTAAGAGTGAAAAATTGTGTTTTTACAGGTGTCTCGCAGTGCAGATGGAGCTGTAGCTTTAATGGGAAGTGCAATAACTCCTTCCTTCCATTCTACTTTTCTCACTGCCTCTGATTTACCTTTGACATTGAATGTATGTTCAGGGTAATATACTACTGGAGCTGGGAGGAGGGAGGACATGCATCCCAGTTCAACTGCTGGACATGGAAGGGGATATCTGGCGTTTCTTCCCTTTACCACAGCATTTGGCTCCAAACATTCCCCTGAAACAATCAACAATAACCGTGTTTCTATGTTTATTATCAAATGCAGAAATCACATTTATCACTAATATCAAGAAACACACCACCATTAGAAGCAGGTGAGCATGTAATTCACTGTGTTTGGGTGTGTGCATGTGTGCGTTATGTTTGTAAGCAAAATATCTCATGAACCTGGTTTTTGTTTAAATTCTTAGAAAGATATTTGTATGTACATTTACAACTGACTTTTAGAGTCAATTTGATTGAATTGATTCACGAGGGCCATCAGAGTGAAGTGACCTTAGCAAACTCATAAAATGTTCGTAACTCAGTCAAGGTTACAAATACTGCGCTCAGATTTTTGCGTGCTATTATCTGAGAGTCATTCCCAGTATACTTAAAATATTTCAAATGTATTTATTATATGTAGTGGAAAACATCGGCATTAACTGTTGGAGTCAGCTCCATCTGTTAGCAAAACTTCTCATTCAATTCAGTTTATGTATACAGCGCCAAGTCACAACTGACGGCATCTCAGGGCACTAAACAGAAACATTCAAATAATTTAACATTACTGTATTTATCTGAAGAGCAGACTGCTTTGAATTTAACTCCATCACAGAACTTTCATCTTGAGCAAGTAGGCAACAGTGGAGAGGATCCATTATCTTTTACCCGCTTCTTCCATTTTTGGGTCACGGGGGTCGCCAGTGCCCATGTCCAGCAATCACTGTGCGAGGGGCAGGGTACACCCTGGAGGGGTCGCAAGTCCATCACAAGGACAAGAAAACTATTCAAGTTTACTAATTCATTTAAGGAAACTAGGTAAATTTGTCCTCTGGTAGTCAAAGCCTATAGCAGCACAACAAGCTAGCCCTAACTATAGGATTTATCAAAAAGGAAAGTCTTAAACCCAGTCTTAAAACTGGACAATGTGTCAGCCTCATGGACAGAAACTGGAAGTTGGTTCCACAAGAGAGGAGCCTGATAACTGAAAGATCTTTCTCTCCATTCTGCTTTTGGAAACTCTAGGAACCGCAAGTAAACCTGCAGTCTGAGAGCAAAGTGCTCTGTTAGTAAAATATGAAACAATAAAATGTCTAATTATAAGATGGAGCTAGGTTGTTGGGGGCTTTGTAGGTTAGAAGTTTTTTTTTTTATTAAATTCTAAATTTGACAGGGAGTCAATGGAGAGAAGCTAAAACTGGCGAGATATGATCTCTCCTAGTGAACCACTGGATGTATTTTGATGAAAGCATCACAAGGTAATCATGGGATGTTCAACCACAATTGATAAAACTTTTTTGAAGTTAATCCAATTTAACATGGCCACACCAGCTAATTAACATTAGTAAAAACAAGAGAGTTATAACTCTGCCATTTTTTACAGATACTGTATTGAGCTAAAATTTGAAGTGGTTGGAAAAAAAAAAAACATCACTCCCATTCCATTCTCCAAGTGTCAACACTTAACGCAAGATCTTTGTGTAAAACTTTGCTATGAAAGGCAGAGGGCCATATGCATGCCTTCAAGGAATGTTACCTTCAATAATGCAATAAATTCATACAAATGGACAGATTGAAAACAAGACATAGGCCTAATTTTTTTTTGCTGGTGAAGATTCTTCTTAATTTTTTTTTCCGTCAGTGAAAACCCTTAACCCATAATTCACTAAAGGTTCATGCAGATTTTGCATTAAAGGTATTGTGACATGATGTTGGAACTATGCATAAAGTGGCACAACATATATATATATGTTGTATCATTCAATTATGTTCGTTTTTACAAGCAAAATGATAAATCAATGAAAATTTGTTTCAAAGTGATTTTAAACTTGACGCTGTGTTTCGTCACGGGAAATCCGGGTACTTCCGCATGCGACGTCATGTGACGTAGGGACATGTAGCTCAGTCTGCGGCTGCTATTAGTACGCAGTTTCATTGTCTTCAAGATCTCCATTTTTTTGTAAAACTTGAAAAATGCCGGTACGTTGTGTTGCATTTGGGTGTTCCAATATCGCCAGTGAACAAGTGAGCCTTTTCACTTTCCCAAAAGATGAAAAACTTCGTCAAGAATGGACAATGGAGGAGTCTCCCTTGCTCCCTGAACGGTAAGGCTCAAATAAATATGGATGCAGACCTAAATTAGAACCAGCTGTTTCTTGTTCATCACTCGAACTAACTTCGGCTTCCCAAACTGAAGACAAATCGCTCAAATCTTCACTTAAATTGCTTAATTCCTCGGTTTCTATATTCTCTGCCATTGTTATTTACAATGTGCGTTCTTTACATTGCGTCATAAAAATGCGTTGGCGTTTGACCCCTCCTTTCTCCACCCGCACTGCAGAGTTACGTCATTAAAACAATTTTATTAAAAAATACTTTTATATATTAATTATTCGAAGCATCTGTGTACAAAAAAAATCAAAGCTGAGTAGCTCCTCTTTCTAAAGACGTCTATGTTTTAGCATATTGTCACAATACCTTTAACCCATAATTCACTAAAGGTTCGTGCAGATTTTGCCGCCGCTGAACAGGAGCAGACCACCAGACTGCAAATCATGGCACAGACAGACTTGAGCTGATGCCATTCTCCTGAACAATACTCTTTTGTTTGGTGGCTGTGCCTTGTATCAGAAAAACAAGAAAACACATTTGTCACATCTTCAAATCTGACAAATCTTCAATGTTTATTGCAGTAGGGGGAGGGGGGGCTACATGTAGCTTCATCCTATCTGACTGAAACTGAAACATGACCCAGTTCCTGTCTCTGTGGCCTTTAGGCCCACAGATCAGGATCAAAGTACAAAACAATCAAAATGATCTATTACCGATTCTCACCTGTTGATGAGTCAACAGACGCGAATAAAACAACCAAGACATGAGTAAATTAGGAGACCGAAATCTGTATGAAATTTAATAAAGTACGATGACTGGAAAATGGAGACGAAGAGCGGAAAACAGAGAAACCTGCTGACAGCTGTTGTTTACTTCGAGGATATCACTTTTCTCCAGATGTTTAGCAGCACATCGATGAAAAGGGAGACAGAAAAGAACAGGAAGTCCAAGAAAAGAGTGTGTCGGAAGCAAGTGATCGGCTGGGGCTCTGTTAAACTGGACTCACTGTGGGGAATTTTTTTGGTTTGCATATTCAAAGAGCTACTTGTTTTTAAAATAGCATCCTGCTTTAGAATAGGGCATCACGGGAAAGCATAGAAATTTGCATATTTTAAAATCATGGCTTTCAATTCAGCTGAAAATCTTTTAAAAATAGTCAAATAAATAAGTTAAGTAAAACAATGTAGAGGTGATTCATTGCTCGTTTAATCTAGAAAATGGCTATTTCTTCTCACGCTTCATTGTGTGCCTCTAATCTTTGGCTATACATTTCCAGGTTTTGTGACTTGGGATTTTTTTCTGGGGGCTTTTTTCTTTTATACTCCCCCCATCAAGATGTCGGCAGGAAGAGGCTTCAGCTGCAGGACTGTGTTTCTGTTAAATACAGCAGAGTGAGAATAACTCAGTAATATCCATTAAATCTAAAGGAGCTGTCTGTGTGTTAATCCAGTTGCTGTTTGACGCAAAACCTCCCTCCTATCAGGGAACATGGGGGAGGAAAGCAGGAAAAGCAAAAGGAGAAACTCAGGAAGGGAAAGACAAGAAAAGGAAATAAGTGAAAGCTCAAATGGGACCAAACATTTCTGCCTATCCTTCATCCTTAATCAAGCTTTATAATGCCCCTGCAACATACTTTTGGCAAGGTTCAACAAACAAGCCATGATGTCAGAAAGGAAGATTGCTGAATTTATACATTATCATCATTGATTTTACACTTCAAAAGAAAAAGCCAACCTGCTGCCTTGCCTCTTTACATCTTCTTTTCTCCTGCTGCAATGGCAGCTTTGTACAAGATTATTTTTCATACTTTTTTTTCTTTTGGTTCCAGACACCCTTTATTACAATTGCACGTGTCTGAGTCTGAAAGCAGGGATGATAACAGGCGCATGAATAACTAGAGTCCATCACTGAGCAGCGGTGGTACATGCTGGTCCTGAGATGCATTAACATATGCTGGGAGTCATTCCAACCTCCCTCCAGAAGAGTGAGAGGAGGAAAGGAAAGGGGACAGGAAAAGTAGAAGTAAGGCCTGGCATAAAGATTAGATTAGCACTTTTAAAAACATCTGTGAATTTGTCCGGCCAAGGCTACCGGTTCCTCACAAATCTTAGCCAGATTTCACAATTGTACTTCCACCTCTACTCTGCTCCACCTTGCATCCATTATCTACTTGTGCCGTTTCTTTCTCCAGCTTTTTAGTCAAAAGGTTATTTTGTTTGTTTCAAATGATGATAATGGAAACAATGGAAACTCAGCAACAGCTTAGCAGAGTAGCACGACAGAAACACTTGGGTGGCTAAAACCATCTGGCACTGATAGGTGGGAGTGTGTGGAGCAGGAATAATTAACCACAAGTGATAGCAATCAACACAGCTGAACCAGACATGGAACATCCACTTGGTGTAGTTGGATATGGTGAGGCAGAAAAAAACAAGAACTATAAGTACGGTAATAAAATTAAAAAAAATAATAATGTGGATGATTTTATAAAAAGAAACAGAAGACATCAGTAGTGGTTTAACTCCAGGGACAAGCCAGGCTGGTCTGAAGTATACCAGTGAAAGCTTCTTAACAGTGGATCTGTAATTCATATAAAGGTGAGACCAGGTTCTCTCCAAGCCCACCAGACAGGGTGTCACAGTTATAAGACTAGCAACCTGGGTTGTGTACAACAAGGTTCTGGAAAAAGACATGGCAAGACATGGAAAATGAATGGATGCTCTTTGTTCCAAGGAACCAATATTGTTTGACTACAATAATATTTACTGTACTACTTTGGTTAAAGAGAATGGTCAAAGAAATTCTACCCATGAAGGAAGAACTTTGATGCATTGTTTCACCCTTTCTTAACAACTTCAGTCAATATTATCATTCTTTCAGCATCAGCTTATGCATGCAAACGTCTAACTTAAGTGTCATTGTTCCTTTTTGCAAAATGACATTTTTAATAAAAAAGCACACCTATAATGAATGCCAAAAAAACTGCCAACCAATCAACCATGGAGTGAGTGTCGTTGAGTGTCGTTGTCATTGTCGTTGTTTATTTCGTCTTTAATCTTAGTAAATGTGCAGCATGGCGGCGCTGCTGGTAGAGCTGCTGCCTCAGCGAGCAGGTCGCCCCAGTTCAAATCGCAGCCAGGGGCTTTTCAGGGTGGAGTTTGCATGTTCTCTCTGTGCATGCGTGGGTTTTCTCCTGATACTCTGGTTTCCTCCCACAGACTAAAAACATGCATGTTAGGCTTATTGGTGACTCTAAATTGTCTCTAGGTGTGAATGACATGAGTGAATGGTTGTTTGTCTCGTTTGTCTCCATGTGTTCCTGTGATGGACTGGAGACCTGTCTAGGGTGTCCTACGCTTCTCACACAGGGATAGTTGGTCATGGGCACGAGTGACCCATGTGACCCAAAAAGGAAGAAGTGGGTAAAGAGGATGGATGGATGGATGGTTTGTTTGGGTCAGGGATGGTTCAGTTGGTCTGCTTGGATGGTTGGTTTGTGTAATCAGGAGAGTTGGTTGGTTGGTTGGTTGGTTGGTTGGTTGGTTGGTTGGTCAATCTATCTAGTTCAATGGTTGGTTGGTTGGTTGGTTGGTTGGTTGGTTGGTTGGTTGGTTGGTTGGCTGGTAATCTAGATCCTTGGTGTGGTTGGTTGGCCTATTTCATTAGTTGATTGGTGGGTTGGTAGGTTGTTGGCCATCTAGATCTTTGGTGTGGTTTTTCAGTTGGTCTAGTTCATTAGTTGATTGGTTGTTGGTCATCTAGAATGTTGGTGTGGTTGGTCAATCAATCTAGTTCATTGGTTTGTTGGGTGGTTGATTGGTCTCGTTTATTAGATGATTGATTGGGTTGGATGGTTGGCTGTTCACTGGTGTGGTTGATTGGTTGGTTGGTCAATCAATCTGGTTGGTTGGTTGGTTGGTTGGTTGGTTGGTTGGTTGGTTGGTTGGTTGGTTGGTTGGTTGGTTGGTTGGTTGGTTGATTATGTGTCTAGTTTGCAGTCTTGATCGGTTAGTTGATTGGTTGATCTGATTGGTTAGTCAGTTGGTCTGTTTGGTTGATTAATTTAACAAACTTAACTTTGAATGTATAAATGCATGTAGAAAACAGATTGCATTTTCTACAGTATTATATTATCTATGCATGCTTGTAATAAAGTAGACTTCATGAGAGGGCTGAAATAAATAAAAAATCTCAAGCATTTTTTGATTAGTATGTGAAGAGGTTTTGAGCAACATTTCATCCTCTACCTTCTCAACAAAACATTTCATGTTTGCTACATTGATTATATTCATTCAGAATAGTCATCCCGGCAAGTAAAGGTGTGGAATACATCTTTCTTTGTTCTGTTCTCATCATATCATGCACTCATTGGGGGGTGGGGGGATTCTTTTCCTCTATAACTGTAAATTTGATTCCAGCTGCACCAGCTGTAACTCCAAGGGGAGGAAGGGTGGGATCAGTACCAGGACAAAGCGATGGAAAGACTGATACCTACCCTCTAATCTCTACTGGTGGGCCACTGGAGAAGCAATTATTTTCTCTGATGACAAATGAAGAGATGTACTGAAACACTTGAGGGACTACAAGAATGCCAAATCAGAACCACAAATTTGAACTTCCTTTATGTTTTGATGAATTGTATGACATCCCAAAAAAAATTAATTGTTGGGACAAACTGTCTAATGGTGTCTCTGTAGAAGAAGAAAAATGTGCACAGCTGCATTTAGTAAAACACTTTATTTAATATTTGTAAAGGCACATGCAAATGTAATATTTTGACATAAGACAACTACATTTTGATAATAAAGTTACAGTAGTTGAGTTTATTTTCATGGTTTGGCCTGCTTTGGAGTAAATTATGCTTTGCTTTTATACAGGAATTGGTATAAATGCTAAATTTCTTAAGCAGGTTTTGTTTCAAAGCAGTAAGTCCACACCAGTTATGTAGGATTATAGTTCATTTGTATAGCACCAAATCACAACAAAGTTGTCTCAGGGCACTTTACAGAAATATTCACATACAAAGCCAATTAGTAAAGTTCTCTGTCTAAGGAAGTATATGTTTATGTTTATTAAATTTGTTCATTTTTTTTACAAAAGAAACACAATACAAGACAATCCCATAAATGATAACGTACAAAATGTAAAAAAAATGAAAGGTAACAGAAAGAAGAATAAATCTTATTATATCTGCCCCTTTTTTCAAACAATCAGATTAAACAATAATAATCTTCAACCAACAGTACAAAATGACTAACTCTTTCTAATTTTCTAACTAATACAATACACATTACGTCATTTCATATATATATATTAACACATTTCTTAGATATAGGTATTATTATATTATAACAATACCCATTCAGAATACCAAGATTAATATTAGTTTTAAATTGCCACAAAGTAGCTTGCCATCCATTATGGCATTTGTCTAAACTGCTGGACCAGAGTAGTCACAAATGTAGTCGCATATTTCTGAGACTGCCCCCAAGTGGCCGAAAGACTACGATGGTGGGGGTGGGAGTGGGGAGTTTGTTTTGTTTTATGTGTGTTTTGTGTGTTTGTTTGTTTGCTATTTTGTGAGAAGCATCATCACAAATGATGTTTTGAGGAAAGTTTGACATTTACTGATCTTGGCATTGTTGTCACCAAATATTTCCTGTGTCACTCTTAAAAAGCACGTATGACAAAACACACATTTGAACAACTACAGGTAACGACTAAGAGGTTTAGGTGTTAGAATGTCCATCCATTCAGCCATCCATCCATTAATACATCTATTATCTTTGCCCAATTCTTCCTTTTTGGGTTGTGGGGAGTCACTGGTGCCCATGTCCAGCTATCGCAGTGTGAGAGGTGGGGGACACCCTGGACAGGTCTCCAGTCCATCACAGGGGCACATAGAGACAAACAACCATTCATTCTCTCATTCACACCTAGAGACAATTTAGAGTTATCATTCAGCCTAACATGCATGTACTGTATTTGGTCTGTGGGAGAAAACTGGAGTACCCAGAGGAAACCCACGCATGCACAGAGAGAACATGCAAACTCCACCCAGAAAGGCCCCAGGCTGGGATTTGATCCAGCAACTTGCTCGCTGAGAGGCAGCAGCTCTACCAACTGTGCCACCGTGCTACCTGTGTTGGAACATCACTCTGTGATTTAAAAAAAAAATCATCATGGCTTGCGTTTAAACTCTTGTTTGAACCCTTCTAATACAAAACTTTCTTCAGTCCAATGGCTTCTGTTCTTCTGCAGAAGACTTCAAACATTAGAGTGATTCAAGCAGTTTCTTTTTCCACAAAACATAGAACAATTTTTATTTTCCTGGCAAATTATGTACAGTGTGAGTGCATTAGCTATATTAGACGGATAGGATATGTAGTTTAAAATCATTTGTACATTGTGATTGTGACAATGTTAACACAATCACAAAGACTTTACTTTTATGTCTACTCTCTGTTTGCCATGGGTCATGGTATTTACATAAGGGTCACAATAACATGAAATTATCTATGTGATGTCTCCTATACAGAAAGACAACAGACTACTTGTTTGAGTACAATGTTCAGACGACAGATTATTTCAGAATTTAGGTTGTGGTCGGACATTCTAAAAATAATACCGTTGTTAAAACGCAGTACATTTTATGGCCTGTTAGATTAGTTAGCCAGTTTTATTTCTTTAGCAGCTGTATCTTTCCTCCCTGTTGTTGATGCCAACCTTTCTCTCATGTTATTATAACACAAACTTCACTTGATTCAAAATCCAGCTCCTATACACGAATATATCTGAATCCAGATGTCACTGACTGACTGGAAGCACTTCTTTAAATAAAAACAAGCTGCCACGTGGTATTGAAGATCCCCAAAACTAGGTCTGACTCAACGTCAGGTGTGCGTGTGTATTTCTGAGTGTGTGGAGATACTATTTGGCAGATTGCAACAACAACTAATAGGAAGGAAACAGAGAAAAGCCAGCCAAGAGGCCATGGAGCATTTCCATTTGAACGCTTACGGGACATCAGCAAAGCCTGCGGTAACAGTGAGCACTCTAGCAGGTGTTCATATGCATTTTGAAAAAGGCTGGCAACAAAATGCAGTGAAACCCTTTTCAAATTTTGAACTTATCATGAAGTTGTATTATATTTTAGTTGGAGGGAAAAAGCGGGAGACATCCTGATTGAGGTTTGGTAACAGGATGGAAACACTAAAAACATGTCTTATAAACATCCCTCTCAGTCCATTTGAATTCATTTATTTAGGAAGCTGTTCAGGAACTCAAGGCTGGGAGGGCTGACTTCATTAAATCACCAACAATGGTAACAACAGCAGGAGGAAGCGTGAGTATATCCAATATATCAGTATACATATACGGCACAAGAAATGGTAAGTTTATCGAGAGCGCCAGCAATCATAGAAAATTCAAACTGAAGAAGTGCTGCACCATTTTAAACAGCACTGTTTATTCAATAGCAAGCATGGGAACGTTTATATTAAACAGCCACAGTCTTATATTTCGGTGCTTTGACTATATCGTCTGTCTTGATAAACCAGACAGTTTATAGGTTATGCTCAAGTATAATCACTTGTCAAATCAGATAGATGCTAGCTGTTAAACTTGTTTTAAGAAAGACCAACTCTGCCCTGATTGAGGCGCTAACAGCTGTTTGTGCAGGAACAAAACCAAAATGGATTGCTGTCATCTTAAAACAACTCCAGTCTCAAAGATTTCACATCAGTGAACGCAAACACTATGTTATGAACCTTTATATTGCTGTCAGTTAAACTAAATGAACATTTTTTTATGGAATTTTGAGGTTAATTGCAAGCAAATATCATAGCTAGCTGTTAGCTAGCTGTAGCACATCTGGTGCGGCCTGGGACCCTTCTTCCAAGATTATCATATCATTTCAGCTGGAAAAATGTTGTAATGCAAAATTTGGGGTTCAAACGCATTAAAAAATAAATAAGTTGATGAAGCAGTGATCCATGTTGTCTTGGTCTTGCCTAGCCACTGGTGCAAACCTACGAATTTAGGAAAAGCAACTGAACTGTTAAGCTCTCTATCACCATCTTTTATCACTTATCAGTGGTAGGGTTGTGGAGGCAAAATGTCCAGAGAAGAAATCCAGACACCTGTCTCCCCTCAACACTTTCCAGCTCCTAGAGGATGCCAAGGCGTTCCCAAGTCAGTGAGGATGTATCATCCTTTCAGCGAATTCTGAGCATGCCCTAAGTTCTTCTCCAAGTGGTATGTGCCCAGAATTTTTCCAAAGGTGTCTAGAAGGCATCCTTCTCAGATGCCCAACTTCATCTCAACTGACTCCTTTCGATGTGAGGGAGCAGAGGCTTGCCTCTAGATGGAGATCCTCAACTCATCTTTAAGGCTGAGCCTGACCACCTTTTCAAGAAAGCCGTTTGGCCGCTTGTATCCGGGATCCTATTTATCTCACTCATGACTCATGCCTCATGATCATAGTTGAGGATTAAATGTAGACTGACAGTAAATCAAGAGCTTTACCTTTCGACTCATCTAAGCGCGGTCCTAGCCTCTTTGGTGCTCTGGGCGAGCAACCCCTCTGGCGCTCCTCATCCCCTAGCCAGCATCACCCAACTCCCCTCCACCCTCAGGGACATGAACACATGGCTACACCATGACATATCCTTTAGATTATCATGTACCAGAGGAACCTGTGTGATGGTATGACTGGCTCAAAATATTTTTGAATGTCTCATTCAAAAAACTTGAATTTGAAGAAACTAGAATAAAACTATAAACACACAGAGTAAGAAACACAAATACTGTACAACATGAATTTAAAAAAAATTATACTGTAGAAAATAACCACAATTAAAATAAGGCATCTCTAAATTGCACCAACAGAAGAACGCTTAAGAAAATATGTGAACAACAAGTGCACTATTATCAAGACACAAATTTTACTGCACAACTGTCAAGGAAGGTCTGAACCTTTTTTTGAATAAGACCATTTACACTGCAAGAAAAACAAATTAAACTGCACAACTCTCATGTAAAGCCTTACCCTTCTTTCAATAAGTGAATCTACTCTATTACCTTTCAAACAAGAAACACTAAATTAAACTGCACAACTGAACACTTGCACAATGTTGCTGTTATGCAACCAACGATAATATTTTCTGCTGAAATCCAATTTTGTCTTAAGCAGCTAAATGTAAATAACAGTTAGCATCTTTTGTTACCAGTGTTTTAATTAGTATGTTAATAGCAAGCCTAGCCTACATAACATACCTTTCATGATCCAAGAGATAATACAGCTGCAAACCTTTGCCTTTTGCTCATTTATCCTCTTTATCTTTTGTCTTTTCCCTAAACTGGACACCTGATGACTTCGACCTGTTCTTGTCCATCTTTCATGTGTATAATTGGCATTGGAGCAGGTTATCACTGCTCACCCCTAAACATGAGTCAAAACAACTCTGGCCTAAACTAATTCACCTTCCTTGGTGTGTAAATTTGTTTTCATAGTATTTTTTAACAATTTTACACAAATAGGCTGACTATTGGCTATATTCACAATATTATGAATGAAATGTGCTTTGTTTGGGAGCAATCAATGGTGTGATTTACTCAGCGATTACTGGTGTATGCATCCCTGTCCAAGCACGGGAGACTAAAGAATCCTCACCCCCTCCCCTTCTCTCAAAGCCTGTCAGACCTCAGCTACACGCCCTGCACCTGGTGGAGGGTGCCCACTCTCCACAAGTGGGCAATAGGAAATGGATATAGGCTAAACAGGTCATATGAAATAATGTGCTTTACTTTTTTGAGGGGAAGGGTGGGGACGGGCACTCCTGCCGCCCTTGACAAGTTGCCGTCTCGGGCAGATGCCTGTACTGTATTGCCAATATCAAAATCCACCACTGGACTCAACTCCAACTGAAGCAACGCTCCGTTACTGAGGACGAGGCTCAAATCCACTGATGAATTACCTGCTCCATCCAGCCATAACTTGTGAACACGTCTGCTATACACTGCAACCTAAACCAGGAGTTAGTATTCCACTCATTGCCGGTTAAAAATCCTGGTCTTGGAATTTAAGGAGATGCCTCTCATCCCAACTGCTGTGAGACCACCCCAGTGCATGCTGAAGATCATGGACCAAAGATGCCAACAGAACCACATAGTTTGCACAAAGCCGTGAAGAAACCCTGAGGCTCCCAAACCAGACACTCCTCTCCAGCACCTCTGTCCCCGAGCACCACAAACAGGATTGGAGACTAGGACAACCCTGGTGGATTCCAACCTGCACCGAGAACAAGCTCAACTTTGTGCCAAGAATAATGACACACCTCCCATTGGGTTTACTCTCCCTTTTTAGCTGGATTTGAAATGCTGAGTAAGGCATGAGATGAGTAAGAAGTTGTCTTTAACAATAAAAGAAGTCCAGTCGGGTTTTTTTTTTACTTCAAGGATTTGTCATACCCTGGATGACTCTAATCATCTGGATTACTGAGTCACTGTATAATAATGTTTAGTATGTATACAAGTGGTTTAAAAAACCCTGACCATCATTCAACATTGCTATGACCTGTCATGTTACAGAAAGCCATGAATAATAATAATAATGAATTCAATTTACTATAATGCACTTTTCATTAATAAAAATCTCAAAGTGCTAAGCCCATGAAGGCTTCCTTTATGCTTGTGTTATGTCTGAGTTTATCCCCTTATCACTCCATCAGTCTTCTTTCAGTCCTGGCTGTAGCAACTGCACAATACAGTATATCAAGCTTGTTTGTAGCCAAAATGTGGAGAGAGAAAAAAAAAAAGCTGTAGAAGGGTATCTGATCCACCCCCCAATTCAAAATCACACAAACATATGCACACAAACACAAACCAGAGAGTGACCTCAACCCATCAGGGAAAGAGCCTGAAACCTGCAACTGGATCTTTTAAACAGAAATGGACACATAATCATAATTTCCAGAGGTTTAGATTAGGGCTGAACAATTAATTGCATTTGTAATAATATTGCAATATGATTACGGTAAACAAGATTCTCTAATCGCAAAGGCTGCAGTTTGACTGGTCACGTGATCTGGTTACGTGACTTGTGAGTGAGCGGAGCAAAGCAGAGCAGGGAGTGGGAGAAGTCAACACTGCGCTTTAACCGGTTGCACAATGGCGTCAGGCTCAACAGAAGCCGATACATCTGAAAGTTTGGTACCAAAGAGGAGCGGCACGTCGGTTTTTTGGAATTACTTTGTCCATAAAAACGAAGACTCTGAACAATGACATGTATTGTACAGAACCTGCCTTGCTGCTGTTGCTACCTCTCGAGGTACCACCACAAATCTTTATCAACACTTAAAAAAACACCACAAAGCCATTTACGATAGTTGCATGGCTAGAATGCCAACGACTAGTACTTCAACTTCAAGTAAGCAAAGTACCAGCCGACAGGGATCATTGACCGAACTGTTTGAAGGTATTACTTCATATGAACATAATTCAAAGTCAAAGTCAACTTTATTGTCAGAACTGCAATATGTACAGGACATACACAGGATTGAAATTGCGTTTCTCTCAGTCCCTCGGTGCAACAGTAACCATCTAAACACTAAACACTAAAACATTTAATAAACATAAGCATAAAATAGTAAAAGTGTAACACTGTCCTGAGTTTTTTCATAGTAGTATAAAAGTATGAAAATTTACACCAACACTGAAACACCAAACACCCCTAAAACACCAAACACCCAATGAACATAAGCATAAAATGAAATAATAAAAGTGTAATACTGTCCTGAGTTTTTTCATAGTAGTATAAAAAGTATATCTATAAAATAAACTGAAGGTTCTAGCATTGACATTTGCAAAGAGTGGCACAGCAGCATATGAGTTAATGTACACAGTATATGTATGAGGTAGTTGATGTTGGTATAGAGGCAAAGTGGCATATGCAGTAAGGCACATAAGGCACATTTGGCATCCTTAGATAAGGCTAGTCAGAGAATACTGTATATGTATCAGCAGTAGTGTAGATATAAAAGTAGTGTAAATGTAAACAGTAGTAATAAATGTAAAACAGTAGTAATAAATGTAAACCGTATTAATAAATGTAAACAGTGAATGTAAACAGTAGTATGACTATAGGCAGTAATGTAATACAAACATTAGTGCAAATATGAGAAGTAGTGCAAACTGAATGAGCACATGACCGAGAGTTTAGTGAATAACCCGTTTGATGACACAGAGTCCAGTGTTAAAAACTTTGTGTTGAGTGGTAATGTGTGAGAAAGTTTTTTGTGTTAAGGCAGTTCAAATGGGAGGGGAGGCAGAGCAGGCAGAGTGTTTAGCATTCTGACTGCCTGATGAACAGAGCTGTCTCTCAGTCTGCTGGTACGAGCCTGGAGACTCCTCAGTCTCCTCCCTGATGGCAGCAGTCTAAAGCGGCTGTGTAGTGGGTGTGTGGGATCACCTGCCATGCAGTGGGCTTTCCGAGTGAGGCGTTTGCTGTGTAAGTCCTGCAGTGAGGGCAAGGAGGTGCCGACGATCTTCTCAGCTGCTCTCACGATGCGCTGGAGGCTCTTGCGGCAGGATGCAGTACATGCACCAAACCACACCGTGATGCAGCTGGTCAGGACACTTTCTATGGCACCTCTGTAGAAGGTGCACATGATGGGGGTTGAAGCTCCAGCCCTTTTCAGCTTGCGGAGAAAGTAGAGGCGCTGGTGAGCCTTCTTGGCCAGTGCTGCAGTGTTCCTGCTCCAGGACAGGTCCTTTGAGACGTGCACTCCCAGGAACTTGGTGCTGTCCACTCTCTCCACTGCGGTGCTGTTGATGGTCAGAGGGGCATGTTGTGGCATCCCTCTTCCTGAAGTCCACGACAATCTCCTTTGTCTTCTCCACGTTGAGAGTGAGATTGTTGTGTCCGCACCACAAGGCCAAGCGGCTCACCTCGTTCCTGTAGTCGAAACATCACGTGGAAATAACTCAAGCAATAACGGAGTTCATAGCGAAAGACAAGCCCATTAATAGTGGCCAAGTCTGGGTTTACGGCTTTGGTAAACAAAAGGGATAAGTGGTATAGAACGCCCTTGCGCACACATTTTAGCCAAGTTGCTATCCTGGAGCTATACAAAGAAATGCAGAAACAGAGTTGCAACGGAGCTGAAAACAGCGGTTTTTGCAACTGAAACAGATTTATTGCTTGTGTTCATTGAAAAACATGAGAAGAAGGCATTTAAAAATAAATCGCATGTTAAATCACAATATTGAGGTTTAAAAAAAATTGTAATTAGAATACTCTGATGCATGCTCAATAATCCAGGTAGAAAAATCTAAAAAAGCTAAGTCTGGTCCTCTGGACATTCAAAAAATAAAACAAAACAAAGAAAAAAAAAATGTAGAAACGTTTCGTTTTTAATTTAATGTAATTAGAATATTTTCCAAAACCGTTCAGCCCTAGTTTAGATGGGAGGAAGGGGTCAAACTGAGAAAAAAAATTAACAGAGCATACAAAAGGTGAATGACGTGGCATTTCCACAAATACCTCAAGATTGGTTTCTTCAAAGATTGTTTGTTTTTGCGATTGTTGATCTATTCATTAAATGAAATGGTGACAACAAAACATAACGAGGGTGAAGAAACTCAGGCAGTTAAACGCTGTAGTTTTTGTGTTTGTCCTTAGCATTTCCAATTAAATATTTAGATATTTTCTGAACCATTCAGTTTCATGTGTTTATTTTGGGTAAAACAAGCCATAAATGTCTAAGTGCAAACTTAGTTACTGTGAAAATAATTAGAAAAATTCTGGGAAACTTCCTGCTCAGTGAGCCAGATTGTGCAGATGGTCTCGTAAAGAAAGAGATATCGCCTGGGAAAAAGCTATAACAAACATTGTTTTTATAACAAAATCCAGACATCATTATTATTAAATGGTCTGCAACCGCCACGCCAGGACTGTGTCTTTCCACCCTTCTTTTTTCACGTCTGTCGGCCTCTGTCAGGTGGGAGTGTGACCAGTCTGAGGGCACAAGAAACCATTGCCAGAACTGTCACTTCCTACATGGTGGTTCCCAGGGAAGTGGGAGGGCTGGGAACAGGAAACTCCTCTAAACACATCACAGACAGACGGAAATGAATATTTAAAGAAATGAAGTGTGCAAATGCCTCTTTGGGTGAGCGCGTGCATTGGATGATGAGGTACCGAGGGTGTAAGGAGGAGAGAGACAGGACAGGAAAAGGCTACGTTTTTGTTTGTTTCGTTTTTTTATCTAAAGAAAAAGATCCAAGTTCAAAACAAGCTACAGCTGAGAAGAAAAAGAGGAAAGTGAAGAAAACCAGATGGAAGAATTAAAAAGTAGAGAGGAATGGGAGTTTTGCACAGGTGGGATGGACGGATGGGTGGCTGAGCAGGATGATGGAAAATCTTTTGTCCTTCATTTTTCTTCCTTCCTCAAATGACGTGGCAGAAGATCTGAGGGCTTTTGGTCAATCCACAAATGTAGGCGTTCAGTGCCAGATACAATTCTGACCCCAATTTAAATCTCATCCTGTGTTTTCTCTCTCTCTTTTATTTAAAGAAGTGTTTTTGTAATTATTGAGAAACTTGTGTGAACATATAATGGCCAAAAAAAAACAAAAGAGGAGAAAAGATTCACTGTTTACACTTTTTGTTTTTTCTCTGATATTTTCATTGTTTACTGGTCTGTTTACTGGTCTGTTTACTGGTCTGTATCTTCCATCATCTGCCACAAACAAACTATAACTAGTGTTAAATAAACTACTTTACTGTGGTTAAAAACACAGATTTCTTTAAATTCATCAACTTTCCGTGTTGTCTGGTTTGAAAATGTATTTATGCTTACATGTTTTCAAATAAAGATTGATAAATGTCTAAAAAGTGAAGTCTGGTCCTCTGGACATTCATAAACAAAACAAAACAAAATGTAGAAACGTTTCATCTTTCATCCGAAAGACTTCTTCGAAACCTTTCTACTTTTTGTTTGTTTGTTTGTTTTGTTTTTTGAATGTCCAGAGGACCAGACTTAACTTTTTTTTTTTTAGATTTTTCTACCTGGATTATTGAGCATGCATCAGGATACTGATTGAAGAGATTTAATAAAAATGTTGCAATGGTATTGTGCTTGTGTAACTGTGGCTGAGTCAGCGTCGTTATCATTCTTAAAAATAACAAAGAAAATTACATCTCCAGCATCTCCATATTTGGCAGACAGGGATTTGAACCAGAGACCTGCATGCTGAGCGGCAGCAGCGCTACCAGTTTCACCACCGTACTGCCCAGAAACGTATTTGTGTAAATAAACATTTTATTTGAGCCCATACTGGCTCATTTTTGTAATTATACTTAGTATTAAATAGATGGGTTGAATAATAATAATAATAATAATAATAATAATAATAATCATTTTATTTAAAAGCGCCTTTCATGACACCCAAGGACACTTAACAAACCAACACAGTGAATACAGAGCAAACATTATCAGCGACAAATTGAAATATAAAATACATAAAGGATATAAAATGGAAGATAAAAATACATTTAGTAAAGTTAATGATAAGCTAGTCTAAAGAGATGTGTTTTCAGGGCAGTCTTGAACAGAGAAAGGGAGGTGGTGTTTCGAAGGTCGGGCGGTAGAGCGTTCCAGAGGTGAGGGGCAGAGCAGGTGAAGGCCCTGCTCCCCATGGTGGAGAGGCGGGCAGAGGGTACATGGAGTTGTAGTGAAGAGGAGGACCTGAGAGAGCGTGATGGGATGGAGATTTGTAGGAGGTCAGATAGATAAGGAGGGGCAAGGTTGTGGATAGCTTTGAACGTGAGGAGTAGAATTTTGAAGATGATGCGTGATTTAACCGGGAGCCAGTGGAGCTGCTGCAGGACAGGAGTGATGTGGTTATAGTAGGAGGTTTGAGTGATGACACGGGCAGCTGAGTTCTGGACCATCTGTAACTTGTGGAGAGATTTGTTGGGGAGGCCGTAGAGAAGGGAGTTGCAGTAGTCAATACGGGAAGTCACAAGACTGTGCACCAGGATGGCTGTGGAGCGGGGTGTGAGAGAAGGACGGAGACGGTTAATATTACGGAGGTGGAAATAGGCAGACCGAGTAATATTGTTGATGTGTGAAGTGAAGGAGAGAGTGGTGTCGAGGATGACACCGAGGCTCTTGACCTGAGGGGAGGGGGATAGCAGAGAGTTGTTAAGGGGGACGAGAAGATGTTCTGATTTTGAAATAGAGTTTTTGGTACCGACGAGAATGACTTCTGTTTTGTTGCTGTTTAGTTGAAGGAAATTGTTAGAAAACCAGTGATTTAGCTCGTTGAGACAGTCGGTGAGGATGGAGGGTGGGTGGGTGGAGTTTGGTTTTGATGACAAGTAGAGCTGCGTGTCATCAGCATAGCAGTGGAAATGGATGCCGTGTTTGCGGAAGATGTGGCCTAGAGGAAGGAGGTAAATGATGAAGAGGAGGGGTCCGAGGACAGAGCCTTGGGGGACACCCGTGGAGACAGGGGAAGACTGGGAACGGAAGGATTTAAGCTGAATGAATTGAGTGCGGTCAGAGAGATAGGAGGTGAACCAGTCTAACGGGGTACCTGAGATGCCAATGGAGGTTAGTCTGTTGAGGAGGATAGAATGACAGATGGTGTCGAAGGCAGAACTTAGATCAAGAAGAATGAGGATGGACAGAAGACCAGAGTCAGCAGCAAGAAGAAGGTCGTTAGTGATTTTTACTAGGGCTGTTTCGGTGCTATGGTGGGGGCGAAATCCAGATTGAAACTCTTCATAAATGTTGTTGTTGGACAGGTGAGAGTGAAGTTGACTAGCAACAGTTTTTTCAAGGATCTTGGAGATGAAGGGCAGATTGGAGATCGGACGAAGATTACTGAAGTTGGTGAAGTCAAGACCTGGTTTCTTGATGATGGGGGTGATGGCAGCAGATTTGAAGGCTGTGGGAACAATGCCAGAGGTTAGGGAGGAGTGGATGATATTAGTGATGATAGGGAGCAGAGACGGGAGACAGGATTTAACAAGAACTGTGGGGAATGGGTCAAGTTGACAGGATGAGGACTTGGACTTGGAATAGGTTATATAATATGATGTAAATTACTGTAAAGGATTATGAGGAGGTCAATATTAATACTGACCTCTTTACCTTAATTAATTTACTTATTCAGATTGAATAGTAATTTCACGGGTTCTTTCTTTTTCAGTTTACCCAATATTTCTGTGATCTTTATGATGGATAAATAAAACAGAAGCCATAGAGTGACAATGGACACGTTAACTTAGCTTGATATGTCAAAGAGACACTATCATTTATTTAAAATGAATCAACTAAATTAACACCATTACACTTGATTGACATGATTTCACTTTCTTTCAATTAATACGTCAGCACAGTTAAATTTAACACAACAGACTTCAATACTGGATGTTAAACATATTTAGTCTGTGGGCTCTTTAGCTTAAAATAGTTTCCAGCTTAGAATTGAGGGAGAGAGATAGGAGGAAGATTTAAGAAGAATTGGGAGGTTAAGAGAGGAAGTTTATCTTGCATTTATGAAACCAGATGACACTCTTCCATACGCGTCCAGCTAAGATATCATCACACCTCCAGCAAGCAAACAGCGGCTCCTTTACCTTAAGACGTCCGCCTCGGTTCTGGTAAAGAGCTGTGATCAGCCTTGGACTGACGAGTCGTCGGTCCCGCAAGTCCAAGCTGGACTCCACACGTGTTTACCTTGTCGGTGTCGGTGATACTCGCTTTCGTCGGCAGAAGCCGTGGCAGTCGTGGTTTTTTGGCTCAAGATAACTTATTCCAGGAAGGAATAACAAAGTTTTGAGCTTACGCTCATTCGACGTGGACTCATAACAGCAGGTTATCAGTCCTTAGCTGAAGACGAAGGTCGTTAGCTCTTGACCAAACGTACCCCAGCTCTTTGGGAAAGGTTCACATCTCTTTGAAGTTCCCAGAAACTCTTCAGGAACTAACTCGTTCCTTCCAAACTCTTGCAGACTCATCCGTTCCAGCAACAGCTTAGAACTTAGTACCAGCTCTGAGAGGAGAGCGACTTGTTTCTTCCCCATTGGTCCGACAGGACCGGTCGGGGAGTTCACTTGTTGTTATCAGAGTACAAGGCCACAACTAGCAGCAGAGAGAAATGTTTAGGAAAAGACAGACTCATAGACTCCAAGAGGAAAAACACTTGGATTAGCGTCTTAACACTTCTAAAACAAATCTGAAAAGCACAGTTTGACTTAAAATTCAACTATGACACCATTATATGGTCAAGTAACACAGTAATACTACATATTAACAGAATAACAGCAGCTTAAAGGGGACCTCAGATGTATTTTTTAAATTTTTATGGTATTTCTGTGGGATATCCAGACCCTATTCCTTCAATTTAATGCACAAAATAATTATTAGATAATCAATTATACCCTTTTTAATTCTGCCATTTTTAACTTTCGTTTTGAACGACCGGTTTCTTGAAGTCCACGCCCTTCAACGATCTGTTCACGCCCTCTGTAACAGCCAGTATCTGTAATGTGTTGTTGTTTTAAAATTAGCTCTTTTTTTATTACTCATTTGACTTACTGTTAGTGTTAGCTTAAGATAACTTACCGAAACCCGTCTGAGCGCGCCGCAGTTTGCTGCTCCTTTTAGCATTAGACCACCCGAATCCGAAGCTAATGTTAGCTTGTTCCTCTTCCGGTTTTCGCCAGCTCCGCTCGTGAAGCACGCGGAGATTTTGGGAGTTATCGCTGTTCCAGTGAAGACAACACAAAGTTCACCAAGTGTCTCCCGTAAATTAATCTGTAAGGAGAAGGTCCTCTTGCTGCGAGCCTGCTGCGAGGCTGCTGCAAGGCTGTACAGTTGAAGCTCCGCTCCATCGCGCCGGAAGAGGGTCCCGTCGAACCCGGTCCTTCCGCCTGTGGTCCGCTCGTTTAATTTTTGCCGGCTGCGCGTTGGCAGCGATCGCAAATACACTAAAAATTGAACTAAAACATAAAAATAACAATTATACTTTATTTATAAAGCCATTTAAAAAAACACAGCTGCAACAAAGTGCTGTACACATGAAATTAAGAACATATAAACAAAAGATGAGATGAAATCATGAAAAACAACAGTCATGTGTTTAATACAGAAGTGGGTTGAGCCTAACCAGGGGTTGCTAGGTGAGGGGCTGGACTCAGGTTTGATCTGATTGGCTGGCGGCTTGTGACGTCAATAAATGCAGGAAGTGTGAATCCTGGTGTATTTATCAAAAATAAATAAATCTACTTAGAGTAAATAAACCACTGGGTGCATTTTTTTGGCACAAGGACTGTTTTTTTATGAAGTAAATACCCAAAGTTTAGTAAAAAAACATTAAAAAGTGAATTTTGCATGTGTGGTCCCCTTTAAAAGCACACATCATGAAAATGACAAAAGTTATTCTTTTGATTACATTAGAATAAAATCAAAGATAGAAATAGTCTCTTTTGGTGACTATATTCTCAGATTATAACTAATGGAATAATTTGTAGTAAGTGTCTTGCTTTACTGAGAGGTCAGTAAAGGTCATCTCTGGAACAGTTCAAAAGTACCCAGGTGTATCAAAGTGGACAAGGTCATGCCCACTACATTACTATAACTTTTTTGACACATTTAAATGCCAAAACCACCTTATGAGCAATGAATGAATGAAGTGTTCCCACCTGTTAGAACAACATCTTTTCCTGGCTGTCTTCATAATTACTCATTTTCAACAATATCAACAACACAACAGCAAAAACACCTACTCTCCCAACACATTGCAAACATTTTAGAGCTGCTTTATACTGTTGAGCGCTCTCAAGTCAAAACTGTCTCAGCCTGTCACCTGTCAGAATCGAGACAAAGCAGTGCCAGGGAATCAGCTGTTTGGACCGTGAACCAGTCAAGCGATTCATTCTGACAACAAAACGGTTTGTGTTTCGGACGTCACGCGTCACTTGACTTCTTCCGCACCAAAACAGCTCCGAAGCAGTGGTCCGATGTAATTTTACTGCAGGGTTCAAAGCATGTTTTGAAGCTTTTGTTTCATACTACCATCACTACTACTAAACTCTTGTGATCTTCCCCAGGGACTTCCTAGTCCTGTTTGTTCGAGTCTTTCCCAAGACCTCCTTGTTCCTTCGTAGCTCTCCTGTGGATCAACATTGTCCCTTTAACTACCAAATCACAAACACTGATACAACCTGCTCGTCTCTCTACCGTTACCTCCTCTGGATCTTCTACTCTTCTATGATAACCCAAGACTTCGTCTCCTTCTTCTCCCTGGCTTCTCCTACAATTTATGGTAAAATGGTAAATGGAGCTTACTTATATAGCGCTTTCCAGCCCCCTATGAGGGGCCCCAAAGCGCTTCACAGTACCAGCTATCCACCCATTCATACACACATTCATACACTGGTAGCGGTAGACTGCCATGCAAGGCTCCATCCAGTCCTACTGGGAGCAACTCTGGGTTAAGTGTCTTGCACAGGGACACAACGAGGTATGCTGTGACCGGGGATCGAACCTGGGACTTTCCGGTCCTGAGCCGGCTGCCCTGCCTCTACACCATCTCGGCCCCAATTTATGATTCATTCATTCAAGTTTATTTGATCAAGGACAGCACAATAAACAATGTTACATGTTAAAAACGAAGCAACCGTTGTCTCGTACAAAGGTTTTCTAGCCACAGGCTAATTTGCAAACCCAGTCCTTGGTTGGACTTTTATATATGAAAAAAAAACAGCTAAAATAAAATTAAAATTTAATTAAGATTAAACAGTTCCCTATAAAAAAACATCTAAAATTAAATTAAAATTAAATTAAGTTTAAATTGATTAAACAGTTCCCTCACACACACAGCTGCTCCTCTGTCCCCATGGGGTTCAGTGTTCACAGATTTGGTTTTGTTTCAACCATTTTTTCACCTGGGAATTAAAACATCTATGATCAGTTAATGTTTTTTTATTGCTGATGGTAAACTGTTCCAGATATGGGGACTTTTAAATGAAACGATGGTAAGAAAATGTCCTCTACTGTTACTTAAACCATTGGTGCAAAATCTCTGAGTGAACCAAGATAATCACCTTGTCCTTTTCCCCTCCCAGCACTGAGGCTGCTTCACCTGTAAATAAAGATCACTTACTTTGGTATGCCTGACTCTGTCTTCCTTCTCAGTCTGCTAACTTGGGCTCAACATGAACTGTACATGGTAGAAACATGTCCAGTGATCCGAAGAGCCAGCTCTAATAGAATTTAATTTGGGGGCTTCAGATTTTCTGTCCTGTGGACACATTAGACTGGTTTGAGGGCATTCAACAAGCAACACTTGACATGAGCTCAAAATGCAGTAGCTGCAGCTAGGCCTGTCATGATAACTAATTTTTCTGTGCGATTTAATTGTGCCGAAATTAATGCGATAAACGATAATATATTGATTGAAATTTTGACAATACTGTAATCAGTAATGTCAATTTGAAGAAAATGTTTAATTTGTTTTGCATGTAGTACCTTTTCTCAACCACGAGAGATGGCAGTAAGACTGTTTGAACTAAGGATGTATGGGAGTGAGCGGCGTGTCTAAAGGCTCCGGCAAAGTTGAGTGTCCTCCCTATACGCCACTCTACGTGCGCATTCTGTGCGCACGTGTTCACTGGCAGAGCTCTGCTTTCTTTCTCACGTTAAATGCTCGCATTTTCGCTCCAAATCCTTGTTGTAATTTGATCAGCTGCGCGCGAAGAAGGACAAACTTAGGTCGCTGATTGGTCACTTGCTGACACGCCTACTGAAATGATTGACAGCTCGAGCAGGACAACCAGCTGGCTTCAGCTGTGGTCGCTCGGCTGCAGCCGTTGCAGTCTTTCTAACTTTATATGTTAATAAAAACTAATAAAAAGTGGGAGAAAAAAACAGGGAGCGCTTTTCCTGCAGCCCACAGCCCACCAGGAAATATTTAAAACCTCCCGCAGCCAGGTAGGACCTGAATTCATTCATTTCAGTCATGGAGTGAACGGAGGAAGAAGCGATTACTTGACTTTTGGCAAAAAAACAAAACAAAAGTCCTGATCAGCGATGAAGAAGGGGAATTTAATTCATTTGTGTAACATACAAAACAGTCCAGCGCCGGGGAAGTTTATGGTCAGACACCGCGCAAGCGTGCACGGTCGTAAAAAAAAGAGCTTTGCGCGTTCGTGCCATGAGGGGCTGCGCGGGGCTACGCTTTTGCCTCAGTGTGCGTATGTGGTACAGAGGCGTACAGGGAGTATACGCGCAGGTCTACTGGGGCCTTAAGAAAAATGGGAGGGAGGCCCCTTGACGTGACATGGGCTTTCTCTTCTTCTGTTCTCAAAATGACAGACGGTTGGTGTGGATTTAGCTTTTTGCATAGCATTTTTCACACAAAACTTCAACAACAAAAAAATCAGTAAACAATTTCTCAGCTTTTTACAGAGAAACTTTATACACAAGTCAAATGTTTCAACTGTGAAGTTTGGAGCTTCGACAAAACTGAGTTTTTTTCCCCGCGTTCTGCCTGTTAGCTTAGCTCATGGATTAGCTTCTCGGCTTAGCTTTTAACGGTCCAAAAAATTCAATTTTAGGAACGTTAAAAGGGATTTTAAAGAGAAAGGGAGAGGTCAGTGAAGAGCACCGGAGTTGAGCTTTTTGTCATCCAGTGTCTTCAGTGGAAAGAGAGAGACATGAAAAAACGATAAAGCGATAAATGAAAAGGAGGTTGATAATTTTCCTTTATTCAATTAATTGTTTATCGCGACAGGCACCTATAGCTGCAGCAAAACCTTCTGTGTTGTGGAGATATTATTTTTTAATCCATTTGGAGCAGACCGAAAGGACCAGAACAGAAAACCTGGAAGGATTGACAAAAAACATGGACATTCTCATCAACATGGGCCGAGATGGTGTAGAGGCAGGGCAGCCGGCTCAGGAGCGGAAGGTCCCGGGTTCGATCCCCGGTCACTGCATACCTCGTTGTGTCCCTGGGCAAGACACTTAAACCCGAGTTGCTCCCGGACCGGTAGGTCTGGATGGAGCCTTGCATGGCAGTCTACCGCTACCGGTGTATGAATGGGTGAATGGCTGGTACTGTGAAGTGCTTTGGGGCCCCTCATAGGGGGCTGGAAAGCGCTATATAAGTAAGCTCCATTTACCATTTACCAACATGCGAGAAGCCTGAAAGTTATGCACCATAACTCATGTTCCCTGAAGGAAGGGAACGAGGTGCAACATATGCTATGGGAAGTGTGCCCCCGCGCGATTACCTGAAGGAATACATACATTCACGCCTTTACGGCTAGGGCGTCAGCGTCGCGCCAGAGGCCCCGGCCTCTGGGTATTTAAGCCACTGACGCCCATCCATCTTTCTCCAAAATTGCACTTCACCGAGCTTTCAGCATTGAAAAGGGCCAGATATGTTGCTCCTCGTTTCCTTCCTTCAGGGAACATGAGTTATGGTGCATAACTTTCAGTTCCCTTTCAGTCAAGTTCTCTCTGTGCAACATATACTATGGGAACGTAATTCATTCATTCACGCCCTTGAAATGCTCAGTAAAATGCATGCTAGTGTGAACGTCTGCCCTTGACCAGCAGGCATCTCAAGGCTACTTTCTACTGTGTGTTAGAAAGAACAACCTGAGTGACATCACACGCAGTAACATCCAAACTGTAATGCTTTGCAAAAGTGTTTAATGAGCTCCAGTTCGCAGCAGCACAAATGTCTGCAACTGGTACACCCTTGAACAGTGAACACTAAGTGGCCAAGCACCTAGTAGAGTGAGCGTGTACTCCAGAGGGCACCTGTGGACCTTTGCTACTGTACGCCCTTTTAATGGCCTCAGTTACCCAATGTGAGAGGCGTTGTTTTGATAGGGCCTTTCCGGTAGCAGGTGCTGCAAAGCACACAAACAGTTGATTTGTTTTTCTCCATTCGGCTGTTCTCTGCATGCAAGTGCATAAAGCTCTCACGGGGCAGAGAGCCTTCAGCCTTTCCTGTTCCTGAGTGAGGACAGGAGCAGGTGGGAAGGAGGAGAGATCAAAGTCCTTACTCCTATGGTTTAAAGTCAAGACCTTGGGGATGTATGTAGGATTAGACCTTAGGGTGACCTTTGTCCTGTCAGGGGCGAATCTGGTACACATTGGATGTACAGACAATGCATGGAGGTCACCCATGCGTTTTGCCGAGCAAAGGGCCAAGAGTAGAGCGGTTTTATAAGATAATAAATCTATCTTAACCTCACTCAGTGGCTCGAATGGAGGATCACAGAGAGCCCCTAAAACCAGGCTAAGATCCCAACCAGGGGTCAGGATCCTGCTGGGTGGTTTCATTCTTAGCACGCCCTTCATAAATCTTATTATGATTGGATATGCACCAGGTGTCCTGTGTCCCTAGCCTTCGTGACAGGCTGAAATAGTTGATAGGAAAACTTTAATCGTTGAGAAAGAACGACCTTTTTCTAGTAAGTCCTGAAGGAAAGTCAGGAGCTGAGCCAGGTCGCATGAGTAAGAAATAATATTTCTTTCTGTGCACCAAGCTTCAAAAATACGCCATTTCAGTGCGTAGAGAGACTGTGTTGACATAGCACGGGCATTTTGGATGGTTTTTAACCACATTTTCCGGCAGGCCTGATGCCATCAGCTTGTTCTTTTCTGCCAACAAGCTGAAATTTTTTAACAGCTCTCAGCCTAAGCGGCAAGACTGCTTCTTCTGGTGGCATAGTTTGACCCTGAAGAAGAGCAGTTGTGTATCCAGTTCCCCTCCAAGGGCCCTGGAAGCTGTGATCCCTTGGGGGTCAACCAAGTTGGGGAGACGGCCTTTTTGCCGATGTGCTGCCACACTGCTCTGATCGAGAGTGATCGAGGGCAGATGCAACCTGACGTCCTTATTAGACAGAAGTGGAACACAATGTCTGTTTTTTCTCTCCTTGTTTGGGGTCATGGGACTGAGAAGCTGCGAGTTTTGTAAACGAGCGGATCTCCTGACCCCAATCGGTGTCCTGGATGGGTCTAGTTTACTGGTCCTCGGCTTTAACAGAGTGTTGGAACTAGACAAACCAGCCGGGTTCTGTGTTTCACCCGTTGGGGGAATATTGTTTAAGAGCAGAGCTGAACTAGCACAGTGAGAAAGGTCACGTGCTGCTGGATCACTGCTTGGACATTGCGTGTCGTCCAATAATGATAAAGGGACAGCTGTAACGTGAGAACGTGGAGGTGATTCTTTGTGCTTGGCAGACTTTAAATTGTTTGGTGATAGAGAGCCTAGTTCCCTTCGAATAACAGGAAGGGGAATCTGATTCAGCCATGATTTGTTTACACACACAGCAGTTCAATCCCAATTGCCTTTGTGAACGTGTGAAGCTTGTGGTTGCCTGTGGGCTTCTGACGTGGCCCCCCCGTCGTTAGATTCTGTTGGTGCGCCTCCCTGAGGCGCGGACATGTCACGTGTTTGCTTGGTTAGTGTATTGACCGCCCCGTCGTTCACAATGGAGCGGGGGCTGGAGCACGTGACCCCCCTCACCTGTCTCCATGAGGGGTGGGGGGCCTACTTGCAGACGCCTCTGTGCCTGTCCGCTACAGACGGAGCAGAGGCACCCTGCCGGGGCTCATTGATTAGGCTAACACCCCGTGAGCCGTGAGGGAGGGGGGGAGATGGCCCCCTCCCTTTATGACGGCTGGCAGGCCAGAGGGACCTGTTCTGCTGAAGTTATTGTGTTTTGTTGTTGTTTTTTTGAGAGTCAATAAAACAGAGAGGGGCTGTTTTTTTTAGCTTTATTCGTGCTTATGTGTAACGACATATATGACTTTATGTCACTCACAGCAGGAAAAACATGATTTGTGCATGCAACAGAGTTACCAGCTTTTTGTACCGTGCTACAAATAAAGTCTGGACATGAAGAGATCACTTCCCGTACCGCGTGGGCGGGTAATCGTGTAAAGTCAAGACGTGAACCTGGTTCATCAGGCACGCTTTTGTCTGTCTGGTGTCCCGGTTTGCCGAGAAGGCCCTGTGTCTGACCGCCTGGTGGGGGACAAACCTGTTCTTGCTCCATGCGTGTTCGGTCCGAGGTGGGCCCGGAAGTGGTCTCTGCCGGTGCTCGTCCTTGTACGCCGGCCGCTTCTGCGGTGGGGCACGTGTTGCCGAGCGGTGTCGAGGCTGCGCAGGTCTGCCTCCAGCAGACTCCTTGGGGGGGAGAGAAGCTTCTCTCGGGAATGCCCACCCGGAGAGCTTCAGCCTGTTTGCGCCTTTGGTCCAGCTTGGTCTGAATTCGATCCAAAGCTTTCCCAAACAATCCCGTCGGTTCTATCGAGTGGTGGAGAAAAGGCACCTTTTGTCCCTCGGGGAGATTAGTTAAAGTCATCCACAGATGGCGTATCGCGATGACCACTTCCGCCATGTCTCTGTCTTGAGCAACAGCGGCTGTTCCCATCATGCGGAGCACAAAGTCTGTTGCCCTGCGGGCTTCATCCAGCAAGTCAGCGGCAGCTTGCTTGTCCGTTGTTACCTGGAGCTGTTGCACCTTTTCAGCCAGGTAAGCCTGCATCAACGCGGACGCGTTCATGGCACGCGCCGCGAGTCTCTGAGCTCAGTAGCATTTCTCGAGCAGAGAAGCTGAAGCTCGACAAGTTTGCTGGGAAGAGTTGGTTTTGTCCCGGATGACTTGGGAGCCAGGTGAGACGCCAGTGTGTCCTCAATTTGAGGCACGTTGGCTATTCCCACCTCATCCATCCCGTCCACGTCGAGGAACTGTGAGAGTGGTAAGAGCATGGGAGCTCTGGGCTGAGGCCAGGTGCGAGTTAGTTCTGTGAGGAAGTCCGGGAACACGGGCATCCTTTGCCTCATGGCGGCCTGCTGCTTTGAGTAAAAATAGTTTCCTGCCAGCCTCGTGACCTGTTGACGAGGCGGAGGCTCTGGCCATGGGATGTGCAGCGCGTCCGCTGCTCTGTGGCACAGGTCGAACAGAGTAGGGATGGAAAAGTCAGTTTCCGGGAGCACAGGTACCGGGGTTTGGGAGAGGTCTTCTCCCTGTTCCTCGAATTAGACGTCTGCGTCCTCCGCGGAAAATTCACCTGAGGCTGAAATCGAAATCTCGTCCTCGTTCATCATGCCTCGAGTGTCAAATTCGACTGTTAAGTCCACCATAGGAGCCAGCACGTCAGGGCTGTCACCCCATTCGACTTGTGTGCTGTCGTGCAAAGCCATGTTCTCGAGCTCCGGCGTGGGAGTGAGGGGCTCGGTGGTGTCTGGATCCGCTGGCACTGCTGGGACGCCCATGGCCTTGGCGACGAGATCAACCCGGTGCCGCAGCACCGCCTCCAGCATCTGGCTGCAGTGTGGGCAAAAGTCGGGCACATCCAGCGCCGTTTTTGCGTGTAACATTCCCAAGCAGACGGGACAGGCCTCATGGGTGTCCGTCGCTGCGAGGGAGAAACCGCATCCGGTAGGACAGGCGCGCGAAGTTGGGCTCGCTGTCCTCGCTGTCCTCGCTGTCCTGCTGGTTTTCCTTGGAAGTCTTGTCTTTCGCTTTCCTTTCTCCGGAGGCATGTCCGAGATAAAACGAGTGAGTTCTTCCAGAATCCATTTTCTTTTAATTTGAGAAGTCTCCTCCTCCGTTGCGTCGCTTTCGCTGGCTAGCCCGCTACGAGTTAGCAGGGGTAGCGGTTGTGGCGCAGTTAGCGCCGTCGAGCAAAGCAGTCTGTGGAGAGAGGAGAAGAAAATACTTTGGGGTTAAGAAAATGTGCCGGACTTGCTTTTGCTAGTCCAGCAGTACGCAGGAATAATTCTCTGTACGCTCTGTGTAGGGAGCAAGCTCACCTCTGGTTGAGCGATGAAGCAACAGAGAAGTCCCGCGAAGAGAAGTAGTTCAGGTTTAAGCGAGGTGAAGGGCAAAAAAGAGAAAGATGGATGGGCGTCAGCGGCTTAAATACCCAGAGGGTGGGGCCTCTGGCGCGATGCTGACGCCCTAGCCGTAAAGGCGTGAATGTATTCCTTCAGGTAATCGCGCGGGGGTGCAATTCCCATAGCATATGTTGCACCGAGAGAACTTGACTGAAAGGGAAAAATTTTTATATAGTTCTGTGAGTGTAAAAGTTAACATGCCAATTGTACACTCCCTCAAAACTTGCAATATGTCGTTGCGCTGCATAATAAAGCTGCATATTTTAGAATGGCCTTTTATTGTGGTCAGCCTAAGGAACACCTGTGCAATAATCATGCTGTCTACTCAGCAAGTCAGCATCTTAATACAGTATGCCACACCTGTCAGGTGGATTACCTTGGCAAAGGGGAAGTGCTCACCAACTCAGATTTATACAAATTTTGTGAACAAAATTTGAGAAAGAAAAAGGCCTTTTGTATATAGAAAAAGTCTGAGTTCAACTCATGAAAAATTAGCAAAAACAAGTGTTGTGTTTTTTTTTGTTCGGTACATATTTTAGTGTATATAAGTTTTAAATATAAAGGGGACCAAATATTGGTTTTATAAATTTTTATGGTATGTCTGTGGGCTATCCAGACCATGTTCATTCAATTTAATGCACAAAATAATTCTTAGATAATAAAATATCCCCTTTCTAGTTGTGCCTTTTCTGACTTCCGTTCTGAACAGGCTGTTTATGATAATGAGCTTTGAAGGCCACGCCCTTCAAAAATCTGTTTACATTAACTCCGCCCTCCAGGGCACCTCCTTGACCTCACTGCAGGACTTACACAGCAAACGCCTCACTCGGAAAGCCCACTGCATGGCAGGTGATCCCACACACCCACTACACAGCTGCTTCAGACTGCTGCCATCAGGGAGGAGACTGAGGAGTCTCCAGGCTCGAACCAGCAGACTGAGAGACAGCTCTGTTCATCAGGCAGTCAGGATGCTAAACACTCTGCCTGCTCTGCCCCCCCTCCCATTTGAACTGCCTTAACACTAAAACTTTCTCACACATTACCACACAACACAAAGATTTTAACACTGGACTCTGTGTCATCAAACGGGTTATTCACTAAACTCTCGGTCATGTGCTCATACAGTTTGCACTACTTCTCATACTTGCACTAATGTTTGTATTACATCACTGCCTATAATCATAATACTGTTTACATTCTCTGTTTACATTTATTAATACTGTTTACTTTTATTACTACTGCTTACATGTAATTACTACTGTTTACATTTACACTACTCTAATATCTACACCACTGCTGATACATATACAGTGTGCTCTGAACGGTCTTATTTAGGGATGCCCAATGTGCCTTACTGCATATGCCACTTTTTGCCTCTATAACAACATCAACTACTACCTCATACATATACTGTGTACATTAACTCATACGCTGCTTTGCCACTTTGCAAATGTCAATGCTAGAAACCCTTAGTTTATTTTAGTTATACTTTTTATACTCTTTTTTTATACTAGTATGCAAAAACTCAGGCCAGTATTATGTTCATTAAATGTTTAAAGGTATTGTGACATGATTTTGTAAATTTGAATATTTGTCAGAACATATATATCTTATATCATTGAGCTCTGGTCGTTTTTGCATAATAAATTATAAATATGTAAAATTTTTATTCTAAATTATGGTAATGTTTTTCTCTGGTACTTGCTGGGATACACCCCTAAAATTCCGCGCATTTCCGCAATACGTCATCACCAGTCGTCGTCGCCAGTCATCAACGTCACAACGGGCAGAAGGCAGAGCCTTGCCCGTTTGTTTTGTGTGTTAACTGCTTGCCATAGATTTCATTTCCTGAAAGATCGGCTCTTTTTTTTGTGTAACTTGAAAAATGCCGTCACGTTGTAGCGCATTTGTGTGTTCTAATATCAGCAGTGAACAAGTGATTCTTCACAAATTTCCAAAAGATGAGAAACTTCGACAAGAATCAGAATGGACCAGACAAGGACCGGTGGGTTCCTACTCGTATGTCTGCAGCGACCATTTTACTGCCGATTGTTATCTGGAAAGACCTGGTTTACAAGAATCTTTAGGATTACCAGTAAGATTCAGAAGACTTTTAAAACCGGATGCTATTCCTACTATTTTTAAAAGAAAATCTACAGAAGAAAGTCCCACAGGAGCTACCATGCAAACAACGCAGGAAGACTGTCCAGGAGATGAGTAAGTCTTTGTGTAAACATAATCGGAGGTGTGTAGTGTTTTAGATTCTAAACTATATATTTTACGTGAGTTCATGTTGTTTTACTTTATACACTGTGAGTGTATGAAGCCAATTATCACGGCAGATTATTTATGTTCGCTGCTAACAAGCTAGCCGAATCAGTAGCACACACACTTTTCTAATAATGTATTTTTAAATTATGTCTGCATCTGTAGTTTCTTTTTATTCGGGGAGGGATATTAATGAGAGTTTTGGATGATTTACTGTCTTAAAATGATATATCGCTGACGCAACCGGTAATAAAAAGCCGAGGTAGCAGCTAACACACTAGCCGAGATACAGTACAGGCCACGTTGCTATTTATGCATTTTTAAATTATGTCAGCGCAATCGGGTAACATCTGTTGTTTTCTTTTTATTCGGGGAGGGATATTAATGAGAGTTTTGGATGATTTACTGTCTTAAAATGATATATCGCTGACGCAACCGGTAATAAAAAGCCGAGGTAGCAGCTAACACACTAGCCGAGATACAGTACAGGCCACGTTGCTATTTATGCATTTTTAAATTATGTCAGCGCAATCGGGTAACATCTGTTGTTTTCTTTTTATTCGGGGAGGGATATTAATGAGAGTTTTGGATGATTTACTGTCTTAAAATGATATATCGCTGACGCAACCGGTAATAAAAAGCCGAGGTAGCAGCTAACACACTAGCCGAGATACAGTACAGGCCACGTTGCTATTTATGTATTTTTAAATTATGTCAGCGCAATCAGGTAACATCTGTTGTTTTCTTTGTATTCGGGGAGTGTTTATTAATGAGAGTTTTGGAAGATTTACTGTCTTAAAATGATATATCTCAGACGTGACCGGTGTCAGGGACTCTGTTTGCCAAGATGGCTGCTAAGAAACATTAGCCGAGAGCCCGGAGCAAACACGTTGCTAATAATGTATTTTTAAATTATGTCTGCGCGATCAGGTAACATCTGTAGTTTCTTTTTATTCAGGGAGGGTTCATTAATGAGAGTTTTGGATGATTTACTGTCTTAAAATGATATATCTCAGACGCAATCGGACATGCTCCCCATTATTATTTAAATGCACGTTGGAGCGTGCCTTCCCGTAGTCACGTAGGCACGTCACAATGAAGTTTTTGCGGAAATGCGCAGATTTTTAGGGGCGTATCCCAGAGAAAAAAACTACCATAACTTGGAATAAAAATTTAATATATTTATAATTTATTTTGCAAAAACGAACAGAGCTCAATGATATAAGATATATATGTTCTGACAAATATTCAAATTTATAAAATCATGTCACAATACCTTTAATGTTTTAGTTTTAGACTTGGTGTAAATTTTCATACTCTTATACCACTATGCAAAAACTCAGGACAGTGTTAGTTTTACTATTTTATGCTTATGTCTATTATTATATGTTTCAGTGTTTCAATGTTTAGATGTTTACTGTTGCACCGAGGGACTGAGAGAAACGCAATTTCGGTCCTGTGTATGTCCTGTACAGTACATATTGCAGATCTGACAATAAAGTTGACTTTGACTTTGACTTTGACAAAGAGGACCCTGAGTCAGACCCAGAGGCAGACGCCATTTTGGGCAGGGCAAATGAGGCGCTGACGCGTCGCTTAGGCCGCTGAGAAACATCCATAAGTTCACCCTCCATGTTAAAAACTCTTCGTCTGACTCTTCGAAAACAAGCAATAAGGCTGCAGAGTAACACACTGGCTGCTAACTGCTATCCACATTATTCCTGAGGGTGTCACTGTAGAAGCGATTATGGGACTTACTTCCATTTGACCCCGGAAGTAGAAGTTCTGCATTGGCTCCTCGTTGTTTATTTGCTGATCTGTACGCATCGTAGAAGTTCTGTTAAAGTTCTGTTTTCTGTTATTTCGAGCCAACATTGTCACGAAGATGTCTTGTGGAGCTCGGGTACCTGTTGCGCTGTTCGTGGCTGTACGAATAATCAGACGAAGCTGAATTTGTGGCTGCAACTAGTGTGTGTTGAACAGGCTCCGAATACAAAAACCTGCATCCTTCTTTGTGGCTGGGCTACGAGAAACCACCTGAAAAAAGACACTAGCTGTGTTTCCATCCATTTTCATTTCGAATTTTGAGCTAATTTTTGAAATCTCGCAAATATGTAAATACAAATTAATGCGAAGCAGAAGTGTTTCCATCAACTGGCTTGAATCGCATCTACCGGGCCACGCACAGCGTCATTACGTCAGACGTCAGCGTCATTACGTCAGACGTCAGCGTTACGCATGTCTACAGTAAACAGGAAGTAGCGGTTGAAAACAGAACCCGGCCACACATCTCGTCAAAATGGAGAGAATATTTCAGGTACGTGTTGCTATCGGGCAAGTTGTATTTATTCTGTCATGCCAACTAGTTTTAGCGATGTTACATGTTGTCCGGAGCGGAAACAGCTGAACGTCACGTGACGTGAATGTTCGCTACGGCAGAACTGAGTCGGCAAATCTGTTTCCATCTGTCGTTTTGCGCATCTGCTCATTTTCGAAGATCCCAAAAACCACCTCAAGCGAGCGTATAAACTTTTTGGCGAATTTGAGGAAGTAAATTCGGATTTTGCCGTTTCCATTAAGCTTTTCTGCTGCGATACTTCAAAATGCGCATCTAGAAACCTTGATGGAAACACGGCTACTGTATCCTCAGAGGATTGAGAACACCAGGTATGATTTAAGAGACAGCTTTTAGTGTTATGATTTTATGTAGTCAGAGATTAAAAGATACTAATATTTTCGTTCATAACTGGCAAATAAACACACGCACCTATATATGTATGTTGTGTGCGTTATATATATATATATATA
>JBBPBX010024207.1:21509-35434 GCA_038048925.1 Garcialebias charrua | reverse complement strand
CCAAGGCCACCATTGGCAACCCTCTGGTTCTACCATTGCACTTGGGCATGCTGCCTGGGACAAGACAAACAAAGCTACCTCTTTTTTCTACACAGTGTAAATCCTACACACTTGAATATCTTGCAGCATTAAGGTTTACTTGCATTCCCTGTTCAAAAACACTCATCTTATAAACTACAAATATTCACCATTCAAATCTCTCAGTGACGGGGGACATCGGTGTATCACTTGTTTACCTGTAGTCTTTTTCATTCAGGAAATGTAAGTTCATTTGTGGCCCTGTGTCTGGTCACACAATGAAATTATTGCACATTTGATCCCTCTTTAAATATTTTGTTTGTACCAGATTCTTATGAATATACAGTACAGTAAAAAGTTTTAAATTAGTTATATTTACTTGCCAAGCAACTAAACTTTCTTCTTATCTATTAAAGTAATATTGATTAGTAGTTCATCAGACTTTATAAAAGTACTTTAAAGTTTTTCTTTTGGAATTTGCTGCATTTTAACTCATCTCTCTGTTTTTTGTACCTGGCCATGGCAGCATACGTGAAGAGGGGTTAAAAATGGGAAAAGAGGACCAGAGGAGGACAAAAGAAGTGTTAGACCTAAAAAAAAAGAGTATCTCAAAGTTGTGTCTTTAATAAAGAAGATAAAAATTCTGAAACAGGACATGAGATCCATTATTCTTCAGTTGATCACCCAAGACAAGTTTTTAGCTGTTATCTTTCTGGGAATCACCTTTTTGTTGCTAAAATATTATTTCCAGTTTCCAAACTGTGTTTTCTTTATTACTTTTCATACATTAAACTACAGAAATGAGAACAAATTTGTGACACGCTGCAGGTTATAAAGTAACTAAAGATCCAATTAAAATATGCTTACCGGTAGTTTTCTGTTGTGTCAACACGACATCGGCTCATCCGTTAAAGTTTAGGGTTAGCTTTTTATGCTTGAATGATTCTTAGGTCAGAGTTAAGTAATTTAACAAACATTTCTCTGAAAATGGTCAGGAATTTAATTAAAACTGGTTTTTTAAAAGCTGTGAAAATCTGATTATATTTAATCAAAAACAGTTTGTCTGCTTGGAAGGATTACGTACTAAATAAAAGATTGGCTGAAGACTTCTGCACAGTACAGTTTAAATCAGTAAACAAACTGATATAACAACAACAATAATATTTACCGGTAAATCTTTGTCAAGCTCAAGTTTATTGTAGTTCCAGTGGATGTTAGTTTAGAATATTCTAATATAGGACTTGATGTTTATACTATGTTAATGTATAAGTGCAGCTTTGATTGTGTGGGCCATTTGAAATGAAGTCATACAAGTTTGCTTGTTTTTCAGCTTGAATATAAAAACTATCAGCTTACCATTACTAACCATTAATTACAAAAAAAAACATTAATTACAGATTTAATGGCCATTTTGAAGTCATTGTGACATGAAGTCTGTACCTGAAGCTCTGTTTTTAGTTTTTCTCTCGGTGACTAATCCTCCTCACAGAGCACAGAGTGGGTAGTGCTCGCCTGCTAAAAGCATCAGATTTAATCAGATCTATCCGATCAGCTTAGCAGCAGTAATGGATTTTATTGTGCTGCTTTTGTTCGTCTCAGTAGCTTAAATGCTTCGTTACGTAATGCTCCAAACACGTTTCTCACTAAATGCAGTCGAGTGTTATAAGAGATAAGATAAGAGATTTTTTATTAACATTGCACCAGTAAACCAATACAACGTGATCATGTAAACACAGTCATCCAGAGGAGGGGTAGAGAATGTTAAGCTGCAGCAATTCAAAACATATATATTCAAAACATATGTATGTTCGTCAGCGCGGCCATCTCTCATCCATCCTGAATGAGAGCAAAACAGATATGGAAAAAGGAAAAACACAATAGGTATCATTTGTGATATTCAAAAAAAGAATTTATCAAAGATTGCCTGAAGACACTCCATGATAAAGTCCCAAAAACTCTATCAGCAGAAGCACAACCACACGAGACATTGTTGCAGTTTTGACGACATGCAAGGAGATATAGAGTCTGCGAGTAACTTCAGAGAACACAGTTCAGCAGTTGTGCAGCTGGGCGTTATCCGAGGCACACACAGAGATCTCTGGGGGGGGGAGGGCGGGTGAGGTCAGCAGTGACACTCCAGCTCTACGCTCCAGGAGAAAAGTTTCCAAACAGGCCTCTTTTCAAGGACATGTGCAGAAACCAGATTAGATAGTCTCTTTGTTTGTTCCAATTCAGACCACAATGTTCTTTTTCACTGCAGCCTTCCAAGTCCAGACGCTGTTTCAGGGCCAAAATTCCAAATCATATGAGGTTCCGATTCTATGAACCCCCATCCGTGCCCTGATGGAGCCCGGGCGGCTGCAAACGAGTTCCAAAGCGCCCAGCAGGTCCGCGGCAGTCCGCCGCTCCCAACGTGCGATTGAGCTCATACAACAGCTGGGATGAGGAGCTCACGGCTCGGATCAGAGAATCTTGCTGATCAGGGAGTTTCGCCAGCGCGCTGATAGCCGCCGAAGCTCTCCTCAGCTTCAGGTAACAGACAGCTCCGCCGACGCCAAAAAACAGAGCAGCTGCTACCAATAGGCCAATAATCCACAAATCTTCCACGTCTTCGACAGTCAACACGGTCATACACATAGGCTGCCACTGTCCCCATGAGTCCATCATGTATCCAACCGCGTGTGTGTCAGAGGGGCAGACCGCTTCTCCTGGCACGGTCCGCTTCGTGGAAAAAATCTTATCTATTGAAGAAACAGCCCAATTTATTAAATCCATCGCAAATTGGTTCGAGTGAGCACTGAAGAGTCAGACGAGACAAAAAAAGCAAGCAGGGAGGAGGAAAAACTTAGGGAGGGAAGGAGCAAAAAGATATGCGACTTGCTTTGTCGAGAGCCGGAAGAAGAAGATGCTATATGTTGTATGTAATATGCTATAAAGCCAAATTGTTGTCCCATTTGTGGTGCCTTGTTGATAAAAATCCAGTTATGTCTACTCTTTTAGTAAATATTCATCGTATTTTTATTAATTTGCTAATTAATTTATTAATCTGCTCATAAAGACTCATGTTCGTGCTGCTGTTTGTAATGATGTTTTTCTATTACTCTAGGGCTTAGTGTATTTCTAGTTGGATGTTTTTCTTAGTTCATATCCTAGATGTTATTACTGTTTTTCTCTCACATTTTGTTGTTGGATGTAACTGGGACCCTGTGTACATAATCTCATTTCATCACATGTACTACATGCGGTGCAAATGACAATAAAGACTCTCTGACTCTAATTTGGCTGCCTTCTCCTTTCACCATGCCTCTGTTTGTTCAATCTTCCTTCTTTGTCTCTCTTCTGGTCTTTTGATTTCTTCTCTGTGATGTGCTGAGCTTCAAATGGACCTGGACAGGTGGAGCCTGATGAGAAGCAGGTCGCCTTGGTTACGTCACTAATGTTTTACACGTTTCACGTTTAGACAAGCTGGGGTTGTTTCAGAGATAGGTGAGGTGAGAGAAGAGAGAAAAATAATAAATAATAAAAAAAACTAGTTGTGATGAAATGCCCTTGTCGTGATGGCAAACCACTCAGATATTCACAGAGTGCTGGAGCTTGTGTCAGAAAGCACTTAGGAGTGCACACAAATATGCACTCACTCACTCAGACACAAACGCACACAGGCAGAATAGAATATGAGAATATTGCAGCACAGGCTGGATGTGTCCCAGCAGTTCCTGCGCTGATGCTCGCTGCAGTAGACGGGAGCAAACAGTCGGGACTCAAACAGAGCAGCAAGGAGGAGAGTGAGCAGCAGAGCTGAGCCCGCTGCAGTGATCACATCTGGACGTTCAGAGGAGACGTAGAGCTGGCACCCAAATCAGAAGCAGGTGTGGACCAACGTGGGTGAGTCCAGGCGGATGCTCGTCGGTATGTCTCACTCCATGAGGCTGCTGCTGCTACAGAGGTCTTTCAGTGACCACCTCAGGTCCACGACCTCCAAAGCTCTAGATATGCTCAGCAGGCCTACCAGAGAGAGCCAGCTGGCAGGTGAGTGCATGGGCTGTAATTTAGTTTGTGCAGTTTCATTTGTTATCGTGTGGTAGAATTTGCACTGTCATTGTCTGAGAGGACGACGGTCTGCTTGAAGGTCTGTGTGGAGTCACCTTTGCTTACAACAGATCAACAGGACACTGTATTTTAGTGGATGGGTGTGGAGGCTGGAGCTGAGACCCATCTGCATTCATCCTGTTGCCCTTTTTTCCACACCATCACATTCTGCTTTGTCATTTGAGCAGCCTTCCTGCAGATGCTTTAGGTGTGGTTTGGCCACTGTAAAACTGGACTGAGTCCATTAGACTGGAGTTTCTCCCCCAAGCATGCTCTAAATAATACAGTATATTCCTCCATAATATAAAAGCAGAAGCTTGAGGACAGACTACCTGAGGTGCTCTTACACCCAGCTGGCTGATGTCAGTTATGAATTTTGCAGTTGTCTTCTTGTTTTTTCTTTTGGCTTTTTCCTCTTCAGAAGTCCTCCTCCATCTCACTCTGTCCTCTGTCCTCACACCAACTACCTCCATGTCCCCTCTTCCTCTTTGTATTTTTCCTGGCAGCTGCATTTCTAACATCTTTCCACCAATATACCCCCCACTGTCCCTCCTCTGGACATGTCCAAACCATCTCAGTCTGACCTCTCTAAGTTTATCTCCCAATTGTTCAACCTGTGCTGTACCTCTAATGATCTCATTCCTAATCTTATCCATCCTTGTCACGCCTAAGGAGAACCTCAACATCGCTACTTCCAGTTCTGTCTTTTTGTCCATGTCTCTGTCTCCAGACCAGACAACATAGCTGGTCTCACCACTGTCTTGTAAACTTTTTCTTTGACCTTTTCTGACACATTTTTGTCACAAATCACTCCTGAAACTTTTGTCCATCCACTCCATCCTGCCTGGACTCTCTTCTCCCCATTTTCCAGGAGGGTGGACCCCAAGTCCTGAAGTTATTGAAGTCAGTGCAAACCTCCACCTCTCTAAGTTCTCTTCCACCTGTTCCCTGAAGTGCAACTCTGTACATCACTCTTGTTCATAACAATGGGCACTAGCCCACTAGTCAAAGTCAAAGTCAACTTTATTGTCAGAACTGCAATATGTACAGGACATACACAGGGCCGAAATTGCGTTTCTCTCACTACTCACTACTCCATTCCTTAGACATTTTATCACTCTCAAAAATGCCATTATAAAAGAAATCAGTTGAAATCTTCACACCCTCCAAATTATCACAGTTATCACAGGTACTTATGCACCAGCCACTAGGGAGCACAAGCCAGTGTATCTCTTGTGCCGGTCCCAAGCCCGGGTAAATGATGATGGTTGTGTCAGGAATGGCATCCGATGTAAAACACTTTTGCCAAAACCATAATATGAGTTTGTCAAAGCGAAAAGATACTGGATCAGTCGAGGCCCGGGTTAACAACGACCGCCGCCGGTGCTGTTGACAAACATGGTGCCGGCGGAAATTGTGCTACTGTTAGTCCAAGATCACGAGGTGTGAAATTTGTCAGGAGACAGAGAGAGAAGAGGAAAGTGAAGAATGTAGGACTGATGGTTGCAACTCTAAATGTGAGGACAATGACAGGCAAAGAGCTGGCTGACATGATGCAGAGAAGAAAGGTAGATGTTTTATGTGTCCAAGAGACCAAGTGGAAGGGCAGCAAGGCCTGCAGCATTAGAGCAGGGTTCAAACTGTTTTACCATGGTGTGGTTAGAAAGAGGAATGGAGAAGAGGTGGTCCTGAAGGAGGAGCTGGCAAAGAAAGTACCGTATTTTCCGGGATATAGCTCGTGGTTTTTTGCCTAATTTGCATGCCCTGCGACCTATAGAGAGGTGAGACCTGTTTATGGATTTTTCCCCATATTTTTAGACCAACTTTTGGCTCAGATATGACCGTTTTTCATTTTGGCAAAAAAATGGTGCAGTACCACTTTTGTCCGCTAGGGGACACTTCCAGAGAGTCCACCGACCGTTTCCAGATCATGTGTCAGAAAAAAGCCTCCTCTGCTCGGACTGACTCTGTCGCTGCCCGGCCTCCTGCTCTGGAGGTAACTACTTTTTGCTGTTTGTTAGCTGTTTTTTAGCAAGAAAAGTCAAGAACCACAGGACAGATTTTTATCAAACTTACAGAAAGTAATCACTGTATGGACATTTACAGCTGTCTAGCTTTATGAGATGTTTGAGATTTTTTAAAAATTGATCTTTTTAGCATCGTTGTTAGCAGTTCGCTACCGTAAACGGATACTATTTAGATAAATAGCTCATAAACCACTCGGCGGATTTTCTTTCAGCTTACAGAATGTAATTATTTGGGATTCATTTACAAACTGTTGACCTGTATGAGACATTTGAGATGAAATTTGATTTATTTATAATTTATTTTCGCAGTGCACGTGACCGTTTGGAAGACGTCAAAGCGAAACAATTTAAATCCAGCAGATTTGACCATTTCGTGAATTTATTAAGGAACGATTAAGCTCAGGAACCCTTGTGCTATAAAGTCAGCTATAATTTTTAGCAAACAAATAATTGTTTTTACCGTGTTAATCTTCTCAAAGCCTTGCTGTGCGTTCCTATGGCAGACATTTGCAACAGAGCTAAACACTCGGTCCACATTTCCGGGTTGTCTCAACGCCGTGGATGACACGTTACGTCTGCGGTGACGTAGGTGCGATCCATATTATGGTGTGACCCGTTTATGGATTTTTCCAATTTTTGGGAAATAATTGGACTAAGCGATCTATATAATGGTGCAACTTTTATTCCGGAAAATACAGTAGTAGAGGTGAAGAGAGTGTCAGATAGGGTGATGTGCCTGAAGGTAGAAGTAGGAGGTCTGATGTTAAACATAGTCAGTGGTTATGCTCCACAGGTTGGATGTGATGGGGAGGAGAAATAAACATTTTGGAAAGATCTGGATGAAGTGATAGAGAGTATTCCCAGAGAGGAAAGAGTGGTGATCAGAGCAGACCTGAATGGACATGTTAGTGAAGGAAACAGAAGGGATAAGGAAGTGATGGGTAGGTTTGGTGTCAAGGAAAGAAAACAGGAAGAACAGATGGTGGTGGATTTTGCCAAGATAATGGAAATGGCTATAGTCAATACTTGTTTCCAAAAGAAGAAGGAACATAGAGTGACCTATAAGAGTGGAAGAAGGAGTACGAAGGTTGATGAGGAAACCTAAAAGAGATTGGAGACTGTAAGGTTGTGGCAGGGGAGAGCATGGCCAGACAGCATCGGATGGTTGTGTGTAGAATGACTGTTGTTGTGAAGAAGAGAAAAAGAGTAAAATCAGAGAAGAAGACCAAAAGGGGGAAGCTAAAGAAGGAAGAACGTTGTGAGAAATTCAGAGACGAGCTGTTAAAGGCTCTGGATTGTAAGAAAGAGCTTCCAAGTAACTGGGCTACTACAGCAACAGCAATTAAAGAGACAGGTAGGAAGGTACTTGGTGTGTCATCTAGACAGAGAATAGATGATAAGGAAACCTGGTGGTGGAATAGTGAAGTGCAGGACACCATTCAAAGAAAGAGATTAGCCAAGAAGAAATATGACATTGAGAGAACTGAAGAGAGGAGACAGAAATTGTATCAGTTGGCAAGACAGAGGGATTAGGTTGGAAAGGATGTGCAGCAGGTTAGGCTAGATGGGAATGGTGGTTCTAGTAAGTGATGAGAGTGTGATGGGAAGATTAAGGATTACTTCGAGGAGCTAATGAATGAAGAGAATGAAAGAGAAAGATGAGTAGCGGTCATAGAAACTGTGGACCAGAAAGTGGGAAAGATTAGTGAGGGTGAAGTCTGGAAAGCTCTGAAAAGAATGAAGAAGGGGAAGGCAGTAGGACCTGATGACATACCAGTGGAGGTTTGGAAATGTCTCGGAGAGACGGCAGTGACGTTTTTGACTCAAATATTTTAAATTGGTGTGGACTTGTTCCTGTTTAAAGTGCTTTATAAATAAAATGGTATGGTATGGTATGGTATGGTAAATATTCAATGGCATATTTGAGGGTGAGAAAATGCCTGAGGAATGGAGAAGTGTGCTGGTGCCCATTTTTAAAAACAAGGATGATGTACAGAGTTGTAGCAACTAGGGGAATTAAGTTAATGAGCAACATGATGAAGATCTGGGGGAGAGTTCTGGAAACAAGACTTAGACAAGAGGTGACTATCTGTGAGCAACAGTATGGTTTCATGCCAAGAAAGAGCACCACAGATACCATCTTTCTTTTGAGAATGTTGATGGAGAAGTACAGAGAGGGTCAGAAAGAACTCCATTGTGTTTTTGTGGATTTAGAAAAAGCATATGACATGGTGCCAAGAGAGGAGGTGTGGTATTGCATGAGGAAATCTGGAGTGGCAGAAAAGTATGTTAGACTGGTACAGGACATGTATGAAGACAGCAGGACAGTGGTGAGATGTGCTGTAGGAGTGACAGATAGCTTCAAGGTGGAGGTGGGATTGCATCAAGGATTGGCTCTGAGCCCCTTCTTGTTTGCTCTGGTGATGGACCGACTAACAGATGAGGTCAGGCAGGAATCCCCATGGACTATGATGTTTGCAGATGACATTGTGGTCTCTGGTGAGAACAGGTGGAAGAGAACTTGGAGAGGTGGAGGTATGCACTTGAAAAAAGAGGAATGAAAGTCAGCCATAGTAAGACAGAGTACATGTGTGTGAATGAGAGGGAGGCCGGTGGAAAATTGAGGTTACAAGGAGCAGAGGTCACAAAGGTGCAGAAGTCACAAAGGTTCAGGACTTCAAGTACTTGGGGTCCACTATCCAGGAAAATGGGGAGTGTGATAAAAAAAAAGTGAAAAAGAGGGTCCAGGCAGGATGGAGTGGATAGAGAAAAGTTTCAGGAGTGATTTGTGACAAAAATGTGTCAGCAAAGGTAAAAGGAAATGTTTACAAGACAGTGGTGAGACAAGCTATATTGTATGGTCTGGAGACTTTGGCATTGACAAAAAGACAGGAGAAAGAACTGGAAGTGGCAGAAATGAAGATGCTGAGGTTCTCCTTAGGAGTGACAAGGATGGATAAGATCAGGAATGAGATAATCAGAGGTACAGCACATGTTGAACAACTGGGAGATAAAGTTAGGGAGGCCAGACTGAGATGGTTTGGACATGTCCAGAGGAGGGACAGTGGGTATATTGGTAGAAGGATGTTAGAAATGCAGCTGCCAGGAAAAAGACAAAGAGGAGATATATGGATGCAGTTAGAGAGGACATGAAGGTAGTTGGAGTGAGTTGGAGTGAGGATGCAGAGGACAGAGTGAGGCGGAGGAGGATGACTCGCTGTGGTGACCCCTGAAGAGGGAAATGTCGAAAGAAAAAGAAGAATAGCAAAGGTACTTATGGATCTTATTTTAATGACAGTCACACAACTTCCCAGAGTCATTTCTCTGTCAATTTCTTAATGTCGAGTATCACTTTCCTACATACAGTGCAGGTTATGGCCCAAATAATTACAAGCAGATATAATTAGATGAGTCTCTCTTTGTATATTACCCTCACTGGCATGTCCAACAATTTTCAGTCAGGTCATCTGGACAGTTTCTTTTTTTGTGCTGAGACGTTTCACCTTCCATACAGAAGTCTTCATCAGTCTGAGGAAACACACACACAAAAAAAACGTTTCCCCCCAACAGCTTACCCCTCCGATGCCCGCCCTCGTCGACAGTTATGTCAAACTGGTTCAAAACTGGTCCAGGAGACGATCTGACTGAACATTGTTGGATTTTATACCTGGATTATTGAGCATATACTTTGGTCTCATTGACATGTGTTTCTCTGCTTATTAGTCTACTTTCTAAAGCATAGAGCATACATTTGCCTGTGTGTATTTTAAGATAAAATGACAGATGAGCTCTTGTGGTTCAGAATCTCAACTTCCTATCAGTCTTTGCAGCTCATGCAACCCCATAAAGTCAAAGTCAACTTTATTGTCAGAACTGCAATACAGTAGGACATACATAGGATTGAAATTGTGTTTCTCTCCGATAACTCAGGCTTGTATCAAATAATACTCATTGGTTTATACCCTCTGAGCATTTTAAACATCCTAAATTTATTTAGATATCTTGGCTAAAATTGGCTAAACTTGGTTTAAATTTGAGAGTTTAGTACCGGTACGACTCAATGTTGAGTCTGCATTCAGCAGAAACTAGTGATAATAAATAAACACTGCTGAGTGTAGGAATCAAACCCCAATTTTTTTAAATCACTCCTCACATCCCACTACACAGTTATTTTTACATTTTAGTTTATTATTATTATTATTATTACATAAATGATCTTTCAGCCTACGACTTGACTCAGTGAGCTCCACTATATATGTGCTACAATGACCAAAGACCAAAAAAGATCTCTGTGAGCTCTCAGGTCAGAATCCTAATTTACATCAACAAATCTTTTAAAAATGAAAATTCAGCTTCTTCCTTTAGGTCAGCTCTCATCTCAACAAAGCTGTTCAGTTTTTGTTTTAATCATTAGTATAAGCACAATATCAGCAAATGAAAAAAGAGGTTTTAAAATGCTCAACTTCAGTGTTAAAACACTGAATAAGCCACACAATTTGTGTGTTCTAAAAATCCACAGATCCATCAATCCATTATCTTTACCCACTTCTTCCTTTTAGAGCAGGGGTCTCAAAGTCAAAGTCAACTTTATTGTCAGATCTGCAATATGTACAGTGCAGGACATACACAGGACCGAAATTGCGTTTCTCTCAGTCCCTCGGTGCAACAGTAAACATCTAAACATTGAAACACTGAAACATATAATAATAGACATAAGCATAAAAATAGTAAAACTAACACTGTCCTGAGTTGTTTTTTTTTTTTTTTTTTTTTGCATAGTGGTATAAAAAAAGAGTATAAAAAGTATAACTAAAATAAACTAAAGGTTTCTAGCATTGACATTTGCAAAGTGGCAAAGCAGCGTATGAGTCAATGTACACAGTATATGTATGAGGTAGTAGTTGATGTTGTTGTAGAGGCAAAAAGTGGCATATGCAGTAAGGCACATTGGGCATCCCTAAATAAGACCGTTCAGAGCACACTGTATATGTACCAGCAGTGGTGTAGATATTAGAGTAGTGTAAATAAATGTAAACAGTAGTAATTACATGTAAGCAGTAGTAATAAAAGTAAACAGTATTAATAAATGTAAACAGAGAATGTAAACAGTATTATGATTATAGGCAGTGATGTAATACAGACATTAGTGCAAGTATGAGAAGTAGTGCAAACTGTATGAGCACATGACCGAGAGTTTAGTGAAAACCCGTTTGGTGACACAGAGTCTAGTGTTAAAAACTTTGTGTTGAGTGATAGTATGTGAGAAAGTTTTAGTGTTAAGGCAGTTCAAATGGGAGGGGAGGCAGAGCAGGCAGAGTGTTTAGCATTCTGACTGCCTGATGAACAGAGCTGTCTCTCAGTCTGCTGGTTCGAGCCTGGAGACTCCTCAGTCTCCTTCCTGATGGCAGCAGTCTGAAGCAGCTGTGTAGTGGGTGTGTGGGATCACCTGCCATGCAGTGGGCTTTCCGAGTGAGGCGTTTGCTGTGTAAGTCCTGCAGTGAGGGCAAGGAGGTGCCCACGATCTTCTCAGCTGCTCTCACAATGCGCTGGAGGCTCTTGCGGCAGGATGCAGTACATGCACCAAACCACACAGTGATGCAGCTGGTCAGGACACTTTCTATGGCACCTCTGTAGAAGGTGCTCATGATGGGGGTTGAAGCTCCAGCCCTTTTCAGCTTGCGGAGAAAGTAGAGACGCGGAGAAAGTAGAGACGGTCTGCAACCTGCGGCTCTTTGGTCCCTCTGCAGTGGCTCTTTCAAGCTTTGACTAAAACTAACATAAAACTGAAATGTATTGGTTATACAACAATACAAAAGGACTACCGGTAGTTTTAGCCGTTTTCTTGTAATTTCTTTTGCAAATATGTGAATACTGAAACAAGTACAAGGAGTAAAACATACCTACTTTAACTATGCTTTATTTCTATACTACAGTATATTATTTTTCCCACAATTAAAAAAAATTACCTAGGTCTGCATAGTTCATAGTTTTTATTAATAAAAAAAATCTTCTAAAAGAATCTGGTCTTTTCATTTGTCTTAAATCGTAAAAATACAAATTATTAGTTATTTTATATTTATAATTTCACCCCACAAAACCCCTTCCAACAAACCTGAAGTGGCCCATGGGCCACCAATTGATAATCACAGTTGTAGCATGTTGTTGCGGCTCTGAACACTTTTAATTTTACTGAACAAAGGTGTAAAATGGCTCTTTTGATTGTAAAGGTTGCAGACTCCTGAGTCATGGGGGTCATGTTATAAATGTTTTTTCTCCTCCTTTTGGCTGCTCCCTTCTTCAGGGGTCACCACGTAATGTGAGGTTTAGTAATTATTTTCATGCTGGATGCCCTTCCTGACATAACCACAGACCTCTGAGCTACAACAGCCCTCCATGTGGAGCAGAGAGCTGCCATCCAAGGTGCCAGAGGGAGCAGCTTTCCTACTGTTTGACCCCTCTCTATATAACAAAATCAATAAAAGCAACTAGCTTTGTCATGCCTGTCAGCCTCTTCAGGCAGAAAAAGGATATACTGTAAATGAAACCTTTCAGCAGATAATGAGTCCGTATGGACGAGCTGACATCCAAATTCTGAATCAGTTTCTGACTATTTCAGTTCTCTCTGCATGTGTTTAATCAAACTGTCATAATGTTATACATTTGTCAGTAAATCCTGAAACTCTTCAGGTCACTTCCAGGGTTCAGAGACAAAGTGGTTTTAGATGAACGGTGGTGTGAACCACTGAAGTACGTGTCAGAGGGAGACAGGTGAGTGGTTTGTGATCAATCACAGACAGGAGCTCTCAGCACATTGTGTTCAGAAAGTGCTCACTGAATTATGTCAGCACCACTCAGCTTTATTGGCCTCCGTGCCACTTGTGCTGACATGTTCTTTTTGTTCTTCTGCATGGCACTTACCGTGCACTCCACCGTCGTGAGCTGAATGTTGCGTAGCAGCATCTAAAGGTGGTAATTACAGAAAAATTCACCTCATTTGTTAAATCTGATTCCAAACCTACAGTAGGCCTGTTGTCGTGTCTCAGGCTTTGCTGCGTGATGTCATAATCAGCTGCACCGGGGTAAAGATTATTTCTTGTTTTTGATTTGTATCACGTCTGGCTACTGGAGAAATCTGATTAGTCTAAAGTTTATCCCAATGTTCATGGGTTTAAAATGCAGCATAGTATTTAGAAACTAACCAACAAGAAAAAAAAATCGTTCTCAAAGAATCCATCCAAAGGACCTGACCCAACCTGGTTAGAATTTTTTAAAGATATATCGTTGAAAATATCAGACAGTTTAAACATTTGCTTCATAAAAATATGTTGAAAATCTCTAAATAGTTTCTGCGTCAGTCACTAACAAAATGCCATTGTATGTTAGGAAATTATGTAATCGTGTTGCTGAGCTGTTGCTACTTTGGAAGCATTGGAAGGTGGATTTATTTTTTCTACCTTCCAGTTTTACCTTGGCTGTCAAGGCCTGTGAGTGACTCTAAACATGCATAAAGGTATGAGATATATTATTGTAAAGATTGCGGCAATACCCAGATACAAGGACCGAAGAGAACAGATACTAAGACTCAAATATGTTTGAGTTATTTACAAAGGGTAAACCACTATCACTGGTATACCCTGGACATTGGGTAAACCACTATTTAACTAGTGTAAAGTTATTTACAGTGGTTATTTACAAAGGTGGAAAAATCACTGATTGTGCAAGGGAGGGAGCCTGAACACTGAAGAGCAAGGAGATGATTGGTTACTGGTATGTCGGCGGTGTTTGGGGGGG
>JBBPBX010024206.1:0-39867 GCA_038048925.1 Garcialebias charrua | reverse complement strand
CTGTGTTTCCTCACCTTGTAGACCTTCTAACAATTTAATGGATTTCTCTAATTCATCAATACGTTTATTTTCTTTTTTCTTTTTATTTGATGAATAGGATATTATTTTACCTCTCATGACTGTTTTCCCAGCCTCCCAAAGTGTACATGCTGAAGTTCCTGGCAAGTCATTAAACTCTAGATACGATGCCCATTCTTTTTTAAAATATTGTATAAAATTTCTTCTTCTTGTAGCAGTGATGTATTTAATCTCCAATTTATATTTTTTGTTGTTGTTTTTTTTAAATCTAAATTTACAGTAACTGGTGCATGATCGCTGACAGCAATAGGGTGTATCTTAGTGTCTGAAATGTTTGCCATCAATGAATTGCTTACTATGAAATAATCTAGACGAGAATATGAGTGATGCACATGTGAAAAGAAAGAATATTCTTTGCTATCAGGGTGAAAACAACGCCATGCATCGCAGAGCCCATAATCATTCATATACTGTTTAACTATATTTATAGATTGCCAACTGCGTTGAGTTCCCGCTGCATTCAGTCTGTCTAATTTGTCATCTAAACCAAAGTTGAGATCACCTCCCATCACCAGTGAGGAGTCCATGTGATTTGATAGGGTGGAAAAAAAATCATGAAAAAAAGCTGCGTCGTCTCCATTCGGTCCATATATGCTAACAATGCAATAATTTTGTCTAAATATTGATAACTTTAATATTATATATCTACCGTGCGGGTCTATAACCTGATCTAATACTGTGAAGTTAACATTTTTATTTATTAAAATTGCCACCCCTCTTTGTCTTGAATTATAACATGCTGAGAATACATTAGGAAACTCTGAAGATTTAAGCTCCTCCACAGTTGATGCCAATTTATGAATTTCTTGGAGTAATACAACATCTGCCTTTAATCTTTTAATCTGGTTAAAAATTCTATATTTTTTACGTTGGCTACCGGCTCCATTAATGTTCCATGTGACAAACCCTAAGGTACCCATACCTGTGCTAATGATAATATAGCTAAACCACACCCATTGTCACAAATACAAAAGATAGTAATATATCCAGACAAAAACATATTCCTTAAAGGTTAATTATATATTGAATCAGGGAAGTTTTCATTTATGAAGTAAATGTATGGATATATAAAGATGAATGTGAACCCCTGTGCTTGTGCTCTGACAATTGTTAATTTAGAAAAATATAGACAGGAAAACAAAGAGAGATGATATACATGAAAACATAACTCAGATAAGAAAAAATAAAAGAACCCTCCTACCACATCAAGTGCCATCACACCTTGTGTACCACCACGATCTGTGTGACCCCACCAACCGAGCTGTGCTGAAGAAAATAAATATAGCTGGTAAGTAATATTAATAAATACTATATTTAATAATATCAATTAATATTAGCAACCGAAATAATTCTTACCTTGATTATATGGCTAATACAGCCAAGGAGTAGCCTCTGGATCTCTAAACAGCTGACCGTTTATGTAGAGTTTATCCACCGAGATGTTAGCTCTTCTTCCTTCGCTAATATTTTTCTTTCTTATTGGGAATAAAATGCGCCGTCTATTCAGAATTTCTACAGGAAATTGATCGTTCATACTGAAATGTGTGTTACGAAGTTCCCTACCTCGGCTTTTAACCTGTTCTTTTTGCTTGAAATGTTCAAATTTAGCTATTATTGGCCGTGGCCTAGTAGTATTCTCAGGTTTTTTACCTCCCAGGCGGTGAACTCGATGAAAAGTGATCGATTTGACAGTGTCACTCGGCAACTTTAGCTGGTTCTGAATAAAGGCCCGGACCGAGGCCTCCGGATCCTCCTCCGTTTTCTCCGGAATTCCAGAAAAAACTAGATTTTCCCGCATGCTTCTAGCTTGGATATCTAACAATGACTCTTTCATTTTCTTATTATCCCCAGAAAGCTGCGTAATCTGGTCTGTTATTTGTCTCACGGTCCCCTTCAACTCCGTATTTTCTTTAGCTAGAGATGCTACCTGTTGTTGACTGAACTCGAGCGATTCTCTCAAACTCTGGAATTCTTTGTGTAACACCTCTACCAAAGCCAGCCGGGCGTCTAAGCTAGACAACTTCTTGTCTATTGATTCCAATATAGCCGTGAAGCCTGAATTGTCCGCGGACGTTTCTGTCGAGCTATCTGAGCTACCCTCTCGGTGTCGTTTAGCTAACGGGGCATTAGCTGACTCGCTAGCAGCGCCGGATGTACTGGATTTGCTCATGACTAGCTTTTCAAAATAATCGTCAACAAACAATTCTAGGCTCTTCAAAGTTTCCCCGTCCAGCTTTGTTCAGCGAAAAAATAAATCGTTATTAAATTTTAGTATCCCTTTTTTTTATGACCTTACATTAATTATACAAATGTGTTTAAATAAATATGGACTTACCAATGATTTATAGTCATACTCACGCACAGGTTTAAAGTTTTCCTCAGCAGCAGCTCATAACACCTCCGCACCTCACAGAACCGGAACCGCTATCTCTGACGTGTCCATGTGTCTCTGATCCATTGATGTGTCTCTGACCTGTCCATTTGTCTCTGATCCATTGATGTGTCTCTGAGCTGTCCATTTGTCTCTGACCTGTCGATCTGTCTCTGACCTGTCCATTTGTCCCTGATCCATTGATGTGTCTCTGATCTGTCCATGTGTCTCTGATCTGTCGATCTGTCTCTGACCTGTCCATTTGTCTCTGATCCGTCAATCTGTCTCTGACCTGTCCATTTGTCTCTGATCCGTCAATCTGTCTCTGACCTGTCCATTTGTCTCTGATCCGTCAATCTGTCTCTGACCTGTCCATTTGTCTCTGATCCGTCAATCTGTCTCTGACCTGTCCATTTGTCTCTGATCCGTCAATCTGTCTCTGACCTGTCCATTTGTCTCTGATCCGTCAATCTGTCTCTGACCTGTCCATTTGTCTCTGATCCGTCAATCTGTCTCTGACCTGTCCATTTGTCTCTGATCCGTCAATCTGTCTCTGACCTGTCCATTTGTCTCTGTCCTGTCCAGTCTATCTGTCTCTGACCTGTCCATTTGTCTCTGATCCGTCGATCTGTCTCTGACCTGTCCATTTGTCTCTGATCTGTCGATCTGTCTCTGATCTGTCCATGTGTCTCTGATCCATTGATGTGTCTCTGATCTGTCCATTTGTCTCTGATCCGTCAATCTGTCTCTGACCTGTCCATTTGTCTCTGATCTGTCCATGTGTCTCTGATCCGTTGATCTGTTTCTGACCTGTCCATTTGTCTCCGATCTGTCGATCTGTCTCTGATCTGTCCATGTGTCTCTGATCTGTCCATGTGTCTCTGATCCATTGATGTGTCTCTGATCTGTCCATGTGTCTCTGATCTGTCCATGTGTCTCTGATCCGTTGATCTGTCTCTGACCTGTCCATTTGTCTCTGATCCGTCAATCTGTCTCTGACCTGTCCATTTGTCTCTGATCTGTCCATGTGTCTCTGATCTGTCCATTTGTCTCTGATCTGTCCATGTGTCTCTGATCTGTCCATGTGTCTCTGATCTGTCCACGTGTCTCTGATCTGTCCATGTGTCTCTGATCCGTTGATCTGTCTCTGACCTGTCTATGTGTCTCTGATCTGTCAATCTGTCTCTGACCTGTCCATTTGTCTCTGATCCGTCAATCTGTCTCTGACCTGTCCATTTGTCTCTGATCTGTCAATCTGTCTCTGACCTGTCCATTTGTCTCTGACCTGTCAATCTGTCTCTGACCTGTCCATTTGTCTCTGATCTGTCAATCTGTCTCTGACCTGTCCATTTGTCTCTGATCCATCAATCTGTCTCTGACCTGTCCATTTGTCTCTGACCTGTCCATTTGTCTCTGACCTGTCCATTTGTCTCTGATCCGTCGATCTGTCTCTGACCTGTCGATCTGTCTCTGATCCATTGATGTGTCTCTGATCTGTCCATGTGTCTCTGATCTGTCCATGTGTCTCTGACCTGTCCATTTGTCTCTGATCCGTCAATCTGTCTCTGACCTGTCCATTTGTCTCTGACCTGTCCATTTGTCTCTGACCTGTCCATTTGTCTCTGACCTGTCCATTTGTCTCTGATCCGTCGATCTGTCTCTGACCTGTCGATCTGTCTCTGATCCATTGATGTGTCTCTGATCTGTCCATTTGTCTCTGATCCATTGATGTGTCTCTGATCTGTCCATGTGTCTCTGATCCATTGATGTGTCTCTGATCTGTCCATGTGTCTCTGATCCATTGATCTGTCTCTGATCCATTGATGTGTCTCTGATCTGTCCATTTGTCTCTGATCCATTGATGTGTCTCTGATCTGTCCATTTGTCTCTGATCCATTGATGTGTCTCTGATCTGTCCATGTGTCTCTGATCTGTCGATCTGTCTCTGACCTGTCCATTTGTCTCTGACCTGTCGATCTGTCTCTGATCCATTGATGTGTCTCTGATCTGTCCATGTGTCTCTGATCTGTCGATCTGTCTCTGACCTGTCCATTTGTCTCTGACCTGTCCATGTGTCTCTGATCCATTGATGTGTCTCTGATCTGTCCATGTGTCTCTGATCCATTGATGTGTCTCTGACCTGTCCATTTGTCTCTGACCTGTCCATGTGTCATTGATCCATTGATGTGTCTCTGACCTGTCCATGTGTCTCTGATCCATTGATGTGTCTCTGACCTGTCCATTTGTCTCTGATCCGTCAATCTGTCTCTGACCTGTCCATTTGTCTCTGATCTGTCCATGTGTCTCTGATCTGTCCATGTGTCTCTGATCCGTTGATCTGTCTCTGACCTGTCTATGTGTCTCTGATCTGTCAATCTGTCTCTGACCTGTCCATTTGTCTCTGATCCGTCAATCTGTCTCTGACCTGTCCATTTGTCTCTGATCTGTCAATCTGTCTCTGACCTGTCCATTTGTCTCTGACCTGTCAATCTGTCTCTGACCTGTCCATTTGTCTCTGATCTGTCAATCTGTCTCTGACCTGTCCATTTGTCTCTGATCCGTCAATCTGTCTCTGACCTGTCCATTTGTCTCTGACCTGTCCATTTGTCTCTGACCTGTCCATTTGTCTCTGATCCGTCGATCTGTCTCTGACCTGTCGATCTGTCTCTGATCCATTGATGTGTCTCTGATCTGTCCATGTGTCTCTGATCTGTCGATCTATCTCTGACTTGTCCATTTGTCTTTGATCCGTCGATCTGTCTCTGACTTGTCCATTTGTCTCTGATCCGTCAATCTGTCTCTGACCTGTCCATTTGTCTCTGATCCGTCAATCTGTCTCTGACCTGTCCATTTGTCTCTGATCCGTCAATCTGTCTCTGACCTGTCCATTTGTCTCTGACCTGTCAATCTGTCTCTGACCTGTCCATTTGTCTCTGATCTGTCCATGTGTCTCTGATCTGTCCATGTGTCTCTGACCTGTCCATTTGTCTCTGACCTGTCCATTTGTCTCTGACCTGTCCATTTGTCTCTGACCTGTCCATTTGTCTCTGATCCGTCGATCTGTCTCTGATCCGTCGATCTGTCTCTGACCTGTCGATCTGTCTCTGATCCATTGATGTGTCTCTGATCTGTCCATGTGTCTCTGACCTGTCCATTTGTCTCTGACCTGTCCATGTTTCTCTGATCCATTGATGTGTCTCTGATCTGTCCATGTGTCTCTGATCTGTCGATCTGTCTCTGACCTGTCCATTTGTCTCTGATCCGTCGATCTGTCTCTGACTTGTCCATTTGTCTCTGATCCGTCAATCTGTCTCTGACCTGTCCATTTGTCTCTGATCCGTCAATCTGTCTCTGACCTGTCCATTTGTCTCTGATCTGTCAATCTGTCTCTGACCTGTCCATTTGTCTCTGATCTGTCAATCTGTCTCTGACCTGTCCATTTGTCTCTGACCTGTCTATGTGTCTCTGATCCATTGATGTGTCTCTGATCTGTCGATCTGTCTCTGACGTGTCCATTTGTCTCTGATCCGTCAATCTGTCTCTGACCTGTCCATGTGTCTCTGATTTGTCGATCTGTCTCTGACGTGTCCATTTGTCTCTGATCCGTCAATCTGTCTCTGACCTGTCCATGTGTCTCTGACCAGTCCATTTGTCTCTGACCTGTCCATTTGTCTCTGATCCGTCGATCTGTCTCTGACCTGTCCATTTGTCTCTGACCTGTCCATTTGTCTCTGACCAGTCCATTTGTCTCTGACCTGTCCATTTGTCTCTGACCTGTCCATTTGTCTCTGACCTGTCGATCTGTCTCTGACCTGTCCATTTGTCTCTGAACCATTGATGTCTCTGACCTGTCCATTTGTCTCTGATCCGTCGATCTGTCTCTGACCTGTCCATTTGTCTCTGACCTGTCGATCTGTCTCTGACCTGTCCATGTGTCTCTGAACCATTGATGTGTCTCTGACCTGTCCATTTGTCTCTGATCCGTCGATCTGTCTCTGACCTGTCCATTTGTCTCTGACCTGTCGATCTGTCTCTGATCTGTCCATGTGTCTCTGACCTGTCGGTCTGTCTCTGACCTGTCCATGTGTCTCTGACCTGTCGGTCTGTCTCTGACCTGTCCATGTGTCTCTGTTCCATTGATGTGTCTCTGACCTGTCAATCTGTCTCTGACCTGTCCATGTGTCTCTGACCTGTCGGTCTGTCTCTGACCTGTCCATGTGTCTCTGTTCCATTGATGTGTCACTGACCTGTCAATCTGTCTCTGACCTGTCCATTTGTCTCTGTCCTGTCGATCTGTCTCTGATCTGTCCATGTGTCTCTGACCTGTCGGTCTGTCTCTGATCTGTCCATGTGTCTCTGACCTGTCGGTCTGTCTCTGACCTGTCCATGTGTCTCTGACCTGTCCATTTGTCTCTGATCCGTCGATCTGTCTCTGACCTGTCCATTTGTCTCTGACCTGTCGATCTGTCTCTGACCTGTCCATGTGTCTCTGATCCATTGATGTGTCTCTGACCTGTCCATTTGTCTCTGATCCGTCGATCTGTCTCTGATCTGTCCATGTGTCTCTGATCTGTCGATCTGTCTCTGACCTGTCCATGTGTCTCTGTTCCATTGATGTGTCTCTGACCTGTCAATCTGTCTCTGACCTGTCCATTTGTCTCTGATCCGTCAATCTGTCTCTGATCTGTCCATGTGTCTCTGATCTGTCGATCTGTCTCTGACCTGTCCATGTGTCTCTGTTCCATTGATGTGTCTCTGACCTGTCAATCTGTCTCTGACCTGTCCATTTGTCTCTGATCCGTCAATCTGTCTCTGACCTGTCCATTTGTCTCTGACCTGTCGATCTGTCTCTGATCTGTCCATGTGTCTCTGATCTGTCGATCTGTCTCTGACCTGTCCATGTGTCTTTGTTCCATTGATGTGTCTCTGACCTGTCAATCTGTCTCTGACCTGTCCATTTGTCTCTGATCCGTCAATCTGTCTCTGACCTGTCCATGTGTCTCTGACCAGTCCATTTGTCTCTGACCTGTCCATTTGTCTCTGACCTGTCCATTTGTCTCTGATCCGTCGATATGTCTCTGACCTGTCCATGTGTCTCTGACCTTTCGATCTGTCTCTGACCTGTCCATGTGTCTCTGATCCATTGATGTGTCTCTGACCTGTCCATTTGTCTCTGAGCTCTCCATTTGTCTCTGACCTGTCGATCTGTCTCTGACCTGTCCATTTGTCTCTGATCCATTGATGTGTCTCTGATCTGTCCATGTGTGTCTGACCTGTCGATCTGTCTCTGACCTGTCCATTTGTCTCTGATCCATTGATGTGTCTCTGAGCTGTCCATTTGTCTCTGACCTGTCGATCTGTCTCTGACCTGTCCATTTGTCCCTGATCCATTGATGTGTCTCTGATCTGTCCATGTGTCTCTGATCTGTCGATCTGTCTCTGACCTGTCCATTTGTCTCTGATCCGTCAATCTGTCTCTGACCTGTCCATTTGTCTCTGATCCGTCAATCTGTCTCTGACCTGTCCATTTGTCTCTGATCCGTCAATCTGTCTCTGACCTGTCCATTTGTCTCTGATCCGTCAATCTGTCTCTGACCTGTCCATTTGTCTCTGATCCGTCAATCTGTCTCTGACCTGTCCATTTGTCTCTGATCCGTCAATCTGTCTCTGACCTGTCCATTTGTCTCTGATCCGTCAATCTGTCTCTGACCTGTCCATTTGTCTCTGATCCGTCAATCTGTCTCTGACCTGTCCATTTGTCTCTGACTTGTCCATTTGTCTCTGACCTGTCCATTTGTCTCTGATCCGTCGATCTGTCTCTGACCTGTCCATTTGTCTCTGACTTGTCCATTTGTCTCTGACCTGTCCATTTGTCTCTGACCTGTCCATTTGTCTCTGATCCGTCGATCTGTCTCTGACCTGTCCATTTGTCTCTGATCCGTCAATCTGTCTCTGACCTGTCCATTTGTCTCTGATCCGTCGATCTATCTCTGACGTGTCCATGTGTCTCTGATCCATTGATGTGTCTCTGACCTGTCCATTTGTCTCTGATCCATTGATGTGTCTCTGAGCTGTCCATTTGTCTCTGACCTGTCGATCTGTCTCTGACCTGTCCATTTGTCCCTGATCCATTGATGTGTCTCTGATCTGTCCATGTGTCTCTGATCTGTCGATCTGTCTCTGACCTGTCCATTTGTCTCTGATCCGTCAATCTGTCTCTGACCTGTCCATTTGTCTCTGATCCGTCAATCTGTCTCTGACCTGTCCATTTGTCTCTGATCCGTCAATCTGTCTCTGACCTGTCCATTTGTCTCTGATCCGTCAATCTGTCTCTGACCTGTCCATTTGTCTCTGATCCGTCAATCTGTCTCTGACCTGTCCATTTGTCTCTGATCCGTCAATCTGTCTCTGACCTGTCCATTTGTCTCTGATCCGTCAATCTGTCTCTGACCTGTCCATTTGTCTCTGATCCGTCAATCTGTCTCTGACCTGTCCATTTGTCTCTGACTTGTCCATTTGTCTCTGACCTGTCCATTTGTCTCTGATCCGTCGATCTGTCTCTGACCTGTCCATTTGTCTCTGACTTGTCCATTTGTCTCTGACCTGTCCATTTGTCTCTGACCTGTCCATTTGTCTCTGATCCGTCGATCTGTCTCTGACCTGTCCATTTGTCTCTGATCCGTCAATCTGTCTCTGACCTGTCCATTTGTCTCTGATCCGTCGATCTATCTCTGACGTGTCCATGTGTCTCTGATCCATTGATGTGTCTCTGACCTGTCCATGTGTCTCTGATCCGTCGATCTGTCTCTGACGTTTCCATGTGTCTCTGATCCGTCGATCTGTCTCTGACGTGTCCATTTGTCTCTGATCCGTCGATCTGTCTCTGACCTGTCCATGTGTCTCTGACGTGTCCATTTGTCTCTGATCCGTCGATCTGTCTCTGACCTGTCCATTTGTCTCTGATCCGTCGATCTGTCTCTGACCTGTCCATTTGTCTCTGATCCGTCCAATTTGTCTCTGACCTGTCCATTTGTCTCTGATCCGTCAATCTGTCTCTGACCTGTCCATTTGTCTCTGATCCGTCAATCTGTCTCTGACCTGTCCATTTGTCTCTGATCCGTCAATCTGTCTCTGACCTGTCCATTTGTCTCTGATCCGTCAATCTGTCTCTGACCTGTCCATTTGTCTCTGATCCGTCAATCTGTCTCTGACCTGTCCATTTGTCTCTGATCCGTCAATCTGTCTCTGACCTGTCCATTTGTCTCTGATCCGTCAATCTGTCTCTGACCTGTCCATTTGTCTCTGATCCGTCAATCTGTCTCTGACCTGTCCATTTGTCTCTGATCCGTCAATCTGTCTCTGACCTGTCCATTTGTCTCTGATCCGTCAATCTGTCTCTGACCTGTCCATTTGTCTCTGATCCGTCAATCTGTCTCTGACCTGTCCATTTGTCTCTGACTTGTCCATTTGTCTCTGACCTGTCCATTTGTCTCTGATCCGTCGATCTGTCTCTGACCTGTCCATTTGTCTCTGACTTGTCCATTTGTCTCTGACCTGTCCATTTGTCTCTGACCTGTCCATTTGTCTCTGATCCGTCGATCTGTCTCTGACCTGTCCATTTGTCTCTGATCCGTCAATCTGTCTCTGACCTGTCCATTTGTCTCTGATCCGTCGATCTATCTCTGACGTGTCCATGTGTCTCTGATCCATTGATGTGTCTCTGACCTGTCCATGTGTCTCTGATCCATTGATGTGTCTCTGATCTGTCCATGTGTGTCTGACCTGTCGATCTGTCTCTGACCTGTCCATTTGTCTCTGATCCATTGATGTGTCTCTGAGCTGTCCATTTGTCTCTGACCTGTCGATCTGTCTCTGACCTGTCCATTTGTCCCTGATCCATTGATGTGTCTCTGATCTGTCCATGTGTCTCTGATCTGTCGATCTGTCTCTGACCTGTCCATTTGTCTCTGATCCGTCAATCTGTCTCTGACCTGTCCATTTGTCTCTGATCCGTCAATCTGTCTCTGACCTGTCCATTTGTCTCTGATCCGTCAATCTGTCTCTGACCTGTCCATTTGTCTCTGATCCGTCAATCTGTCTCTGACCTGTCCATTTGTCTCTGATCCGTCAATCTGTCTCTGACCTGTCCATTTGTCTCTGATCCGTCAATCTGTCTCTGACCTGTCCATTTGTCTCTGATCCGTCAATCTGTCTCTGACCTGTCCATTTGTCTCTGATCCGTCAATCTGTCTCTGACCTGTCCATTTGTCTCTGACTTGTCCATTTGTCTCTGACCTGTCCATTTGTCTCTGATCCGTCGATCTGTCTCTGACCTGTCCATTTGTCTCTGACTTGTCCATTTGTCTCTGACCTGTCCATTTGTCTCTGACCTGTCCATTTGTCTCTGATCCGTCGATCTGTCTCTGACCTGTCCATTTGTCTCTGATCCGTCAATCTGTCTCTGACCTGTCCATTTGTCTCTGATCCGTCGATCTATCTCTGACGTGTCCATGTGTCTCTGATCCATTGATGTGTCTCTGACCTGTCCATGTGTCTCTGATCCGTCGATCTGTCTCTGACGTTTCCATGTGTCTCTGATCCGTCGATCTGTCTCTGACGTGTCCATTTGTCTCTGATCCGTCGATCTGTCTCTGACCTGTCCATGTGTCTCTGACGTGTCCATTTGTCTCTGATCCGTCGATCTGTCTCTGACCTGTCCATTTGTCTCTGATCCGTCGATCTGTCTCTGACCTGTCCATTTGTCTCTGACCTGTCCATTTGTCTCTGACCTGTCCATTTGTCTCTGATCCGTCAATCTGTCTCTGACCTGTCCATTTGTCTCTGATCCGTCAATCTGTCTCTGACCTGTCCATTTGTCTCTGATCCGTTGATCTATCTCTGACGTGTCCATGTGTCTCTGATCCATTGATGTGTCTCTGACCTGTCCATTTGTCTCTGATCCGTCAATCTGTCTCTGACCTGTCCATGTGTCTCTGATCCGTCGATCTGTCTCTGACGTTTCCATGTGTCTCTGATCCGTCGATCTGTCTCTGACGTGTCCATTTGTCTTTGATCCGTCGATCTGTCTCTGACCTGTCCATTTGTCTCTGATCCGTCGATCTGTCTCTGACGTGTCCATTTGTCTCTGATCCGTCGATCTGTCTCTGACGTGTCCATGTGTCTCTGATCCGTCGATCTGTCTCTGACGTGTCCATTTGTCTCTGACCTGTCCATTTGTCTCTGATCCGTCGATCTGTCTTTGACGTGTCCATGTGTCTCTGACGTGTCCATGTGTCTTCTGTTGTCCTGTCTGGATTTTTTATTTACGCCTTTTAAAAAAGGTCAAACCCTTTTTAAACCGTTGTGACTTGGAGAAGGCTGTTCATGCTTTTATCAGTTCTAGGCTCGATTATTGTAACGCTCTGTATGTTGGTGTGCCTCAGTCAACACTGAGCCGCCTCCAGCTTGTTCAGAATGCAGCAGCTCGCCTTTTAACCAACACTCCTAGATGGGACCACATCACACCCGTTTTATTCTCACTAAGGTACATTGGCTTCCTGTCTGTTTTAGAATAGATTTTAAACTGTATTATTTGTTTTTAAAGCTCTGAATGGCCTCGCTTCTTCTTATATAACAGAGTTGTTAAGTTTCCTCACCTGCTCCAGGTCTTTGAGGTCAGAAAGCTCTTGCTTTCTGTTCCAAGGACAAAATATAAACTCTGGGGTGACCGTGCCTTTTCTGCAGCTGCACCTCGACTCTGAATAAGCTCCCACTTGATCTACGTCAGACGACTGAACTTGGCCCTTTTAAATCAAAGTTTAAGACTTAAAAAAAAATTCCAACAGGCTTTTAGTACTTAAATATGTGGTGACATTTCTGGTTCTCTTTTTGCTATTATGTTGTGTTTTTCTTGCTTTTAACCTGTTGTCATTTTAAGTACAGTACTGTTTTTGTTAAGCACTTTGGTCACCTTGAAGGCCAAAGAAGAGCACATTAAACAGAAACTAACGTGTCTAGATCAGACCACACTTCAGAAAGGGATGGCCTGCACAGATCAGGCACGCTTAGCACAGCATGTCAAGTCCAAAACTCGACAACAAAACAAGTTTAACTTACTGATAACTCGTCAACACCATCACAATTCCAATAACAACACATTCAGTGTAAGACAACACCCCGCTACACAGTTACATGCCAGGGAGACAGAAAAGTGGGTGAAGAATTTATCTGACAGACAGCTCACCCAGCCGGAAACAGATTCTTGCCAGGGGGCTGAACTGTGCAGTTGCACCAAGTAGAATTCCTCTGGTGGAGATGATCACAGCCACTGAGTCAGCCATCCGCAACAACAAAATTACAACAACAAAATTACAGTGTGAAGCAGAACAACTCAGAATAAAAGTTTCAGCCTACCTCAGCAATGCCAAACCACCACCTTCCAACATCAGTAGAGAGGAGAGGGATGCACTCACCACTCTTAGCAAGGACAAAAACATCATCATTCTCCCAGGAGACAGAGGAAGGTGCACAGTAATTTTGAACCAGAAAGACTATCATGAGGAAGTTATGACACTCCTTAGTGACTTAACCACTTATGAATCGCTGAAAAGAGATCCAGGAAGTGGTTACAAGAAGAAGTTGATAGATTGCCTGAAACATTAGGAGCAGGACAAGGCTATATTGACATTCTGTACCACAGACTGTACCCAGGGGAGGCCACGCCAAGTCTGTATGGTTTACCCAAAATCCACAAACAAGGTGTACCTTTAAGACCAATTGTTAGCATGATTAACTCGGTCACTTACAATGTTTCCAAATATCTGGCATCTGTACTCATCCCTTTAGTTGGCAGCTCAGAACACCACATACAGAACACCATGGACTTTGTGGATAAGGTGAGGGATGTCATCATGGAGACTGATGAAACAATGGTCTCTTTTGATGTTACATCACTCTTTACGTGCATTCCTGTTGATGAGGCAGTAGAGGTCGTCTGTTTAAGGTTAAAATCAGATACCACTCTGAGCAGCAGGACCACACTTTCCACAGAACAACTGTGTCAACTCTTGAAACTGTGTCTGCAGTCAAACTACTTCACATATTCACATACTTCACATATGATCAAAGCATCACAAAAGCAGTCGCAATGAAGAAAAAGATCATAAACACGTCAAAAAAAGTTTTGGAAAAATTGAAAGAGGATCTAGATAAGACTGGAATGATGTGTATGTTGATGATGCGAACAGAGCATATGATGAGTTTATGAATATTCTGGAAGCTCTGTACGAAAAGAATTGTGTACAAACAAATTACACAAAGAGAAATACGATTGATCAACCATGGATAACAAAAGGGTTGAGAAATGCTTGTAAAAAAAGAATTATTTGTATTCATGTTTCTTGAAATTGCGAAGTCAGAGTGCTGAAGAAAAATAGTGTAACGACCCTGTGTTTGGTTCTGCTTTGGGTCCAAGTATTTCTGTGTATTTGTCCAGTTGTACTGTGTTCTGTTGAGCTGTTGTGATTCTGTTGTCCCCCCGCCCTCATGTGTTGGATTGGTCGTGGGGGCAGGAGAGGGGTAGGAGCAGGGAGGAGGGACCGGAAAAAGAGAGACGAAGAAGAAGCGTCTCTGTGTGTGTGTTGTTGTTAGCAGGCAGCTAGTGTGTTCGCTCGCGTGTGTACCGCGTTTTCTGTTAAGGCGTGAGCTGCAGCCTCGGTAATAGCAGCTCGTCCCTGTTTCTGAATAAACCCCGTTGGCTGGACTCCGTCTGCAGTGTTGGCGTCATTACATTGGTGTCAGAAGTAAACCAGACCAACGCTATCGAGCTGAGTGAGTACTACTAGCTCGTCGCCTCCGCCCGCAACATCAGCGTCATGGATGGAGCGTTCGGCCAGGTGAAAATTGAAATGGAGGGAGTAGTGGACGAGGAGGAGTTCGCTAAAATAATTCAGGCGAAAGCTGCTCTGCGCAGCTCTGCAGCGAGCATGGCTGCCGAAGCAGGGCTGACGGGCGGGGGAGCCGGTCCGTCGACGCCATTTTCTCCAAGCGCGCCAAAAGCCTCACATGGCGGCAGCCATGACAGTTACGTCAGCGTCGTCCAGAACGTCACCGTCCCGTTGAAGACGCCCAAGTACTCTGGTAGGTCCAGCTGGGAGGCCTTCCATGCACAGTTTGAGCTGCTGGCTCATGCAGGGAGGTGGACAGCAGAGCATAAAGCCCTGCAGCTGGCTCTCTGCCTACAAGATGATGCACTGGACTGCCTGTTGCTGCTAGGATCAGAGGACAGAAAAGACTATGATGCACTAGTTGGAGCTTTAAAGAGGCGGTTTGGACAATGTGTGCAACCAGACATTTTTAAAAATAAACTCAGCAACAGGAGCAGGTTGCCGGGTGAACCCCTGCGTGTTTTGGCTAATGACATTGAGAGCCTCACACGCAGAGCCTATTCACACATGCAGTCAGGGGTTCAGAATGAACTAGCAAAAGATCAGTTCATCAGAGCCCTGGCACCACCGGAGCTGCGTGTGCAGGTTCAGCTGATGCACCCCCGATCCCTGCAAGACGCATTGGACTTAGCAGTGGAGAGAGAGTGTTTGCTGGGAGTAGCAGCGGGAAACGACCTGAGAGGACAACCACCGGCATGCAGATCTGCGGAGGGGGCAGAGCTGAACCAGGAGAAACCTGCTTGGGTCTCGGAGCTGACAGAAATGGTCCGAGCGGTGGCACTGCAGTCGACGCGGGACTCCTCCGCACCCCCGGCCGTTTGTTGGGGCTGTGGCCAACCGGGACACCTCCTGAGGCGGTGTCCTAAAACAGTCAAGACGCAGGGAAACGACACGGGGTCTGCGGGGGGGAGGAATCGCAGATCCCGACCGTAGCCTCCACACCTCCATCGCCAGTGGGCGGGGGCCGACAGCTCGAACAGGGGGCCCGAGCCCAGAATCCCTCCGAAATTGACTCCGCCCCCGACCAAGCGACCGTGGTTGTGGTGGTCGGCCGCACATGTGTTGGAGACTTTTGTTATGTCCCCGTCTCAGTGGAAGGGTTCCCATGCACGGCCCTGATTGACACTGGTTCCACGGTAACACTAGTGAGGCCTGAGATGGTACCGGACTGGACTCTGATCCAACCCACCACAGTGCAGCTGCGCACAGTCACAGGGGACATGGCACCTATGAAGGGGAGGGGGACAATGACTTTTAATGTAGGTGGCCGATCTATCACCCACCCTGTGTGGGTAGCAGAGGTGCAGGACATGTGCATATTGGGGCTGGACTTTTTAAGGGCTGCGGGGTGCCAGTTGGATTTGGGTGTGGGGACATGGAGCTTCAAGGAGGGCCCTCTCATTCCACTGTTGCCCGCAGCTCCTGATCACACCCCCACGGGTCCTGTGGCCTGCTACACAGAACCGCAGATTGCAGCTGTCGAGCACATCCCACCTCAGCCCAGCCAGATTGCTGCCACCATGGCTCCCGAACCTGCGAGCCCTATGCACCCAGTGTGGGTGCCTCAGGAGACTGAAGACGCTGCGGAGACCTTGGTGCGGAAGATCTGGGCGGAAAACTGTAGGGGTTTAGACACTCGGCAGCAGGAACAACTGTTGCAGCTGCTCATGGACTTTAAGGACATTTTTGCCCTGAGTGAAGACCAGGTGGGGCGGACTCGGTTGGTGGAACACGACATCCTGACGGGAGGTGCACGCCCAATAAAATGTCGTCCCCGCCGGCTTCCCCTGGCCCGTCAGGAAGCCTGTGACAGGGCAGTGTCAGACATGCTACAGGCTGATGTTATCGAGCCCTCAAACAGCCCTTGGGCGTCTGCTGTTGTCATGGTGCCCAAAAAGAATGGAGAGTGGCGTTTGTGTGTTGATTACAGACCACTGAACGGGGTGACTGAGAAAGACTCATATCCACTGCCTAGGGTCGACGAGTCACTAGACCTGGTGTCCGGCTCCAACTGGTTCTCGTCTCTGGACCTTCGGAGCGGTTATTACCAGGTCCCCCTAGCAACAAGTGCCAGACCTAAGACTGCTTTTTGTACGGGGCGGGGACTCTGGCAGTTTAAGGTGCTCCCGTTTGGACTGTGCAATGCACCTGCCACCTTTTCCAGGCTGATGGACCAGACGCTGGCTGACATTCCTCGCCAGGAGTGTCTGGTGTATCTGGATGATATACTGGTCCATGGCGCCTCTTTTGCAATGGCTCTGGACTCACTCTGTAGAGTGCTGGAGAGAATTAGAGCTGCGGGCCTGAGACTCCACCCAGATAAGTGTCACTTTATGCAACAAGAGGTGTCGTTTCTGGGCCACCGAGTCGGCAGAGAGGGGATCGGCACAATGGAGGACAAAGTAAAGATGGTGGCAGAGTGGCCAACCCCCACGACTCAGAGAGATCTTAAAAGCTTCCTGGGACTGGCTTCTTATTACAGGAGGTTTGTGCGGGGGTTCGCAAGTATAGCAGCCCCCCTTTTCCAACTACTCCAGAAGAACAGAGACTATGTGTGGACTGAACAGTGCCAGGGAGCGTTTGACCGCCTGCGGCAAGCTCTGACTGAGTCCCCAGTCCTCGCTCCTGCAGACCCTTCCCTCCCCTTCATCCTCGACACGGATGCAAGTGGCGTGGGGGTTGGGGGGGTCCTGTCCCAGCTGGGGAAGGAGGGTGAGAGAGTGGTGGGGTATTTCAGCAGGGCCTTTAACAAAGCTGAGAGGCGCTACTGTGTGACAAGGCGGGAGCTGCTGGCGGTGGTACTTTCTCTACGCCATTTTAAGTACTACCTATGTGGCTTGTCATTCACGATCAGGACTGATCACTCGGCCCTCCAGTGGCTGATGTCTTTTAAAGAACCTGAGGGTCAGGTGGCCCGGTGGCTGGAGGAGCTGCAATCCTACAACTTCTCTGTCATTCATCGGGCCGGAGCCAAGCACGCCAATGCCGATGCCCTCTCCCGCCGGCCTTGCGCTGCAGAGGGGTGCAGTTACTGTGACCGGAGGGAGAGGTTGGAGGAGGAACAGCTACATCGGGACCGTCAAGGATCAGGTCAGAGTGACTTGGCGATCTGCAGAGAGCTGCAGGTAGTTGGCACAGACAGCTGGAGGCACCATCAGGAACAAGACCCTGACATCCAACCTGTGTTGCTATGGGTGGAGAGGCAACTGAAGCCGCCGTGGGAGGAGGTTGCTGGACTCTCGCTGGCAACTAAAGGGTTGTGGTCAAAGTTTGAGGCCCTGCGACTGGAAGATGGAGTACTGCAGAGGTCATGGAAGAACCCTTCCACAGGTGAGGAGCGGTGGCAGACGGTAGTCCCAAAAGACCTGAAAGACGTAGTCCTGCAGGGCGTGCATGGAGCGTCTGGGTCTGGACATTTTGGTGTCACAAAAACTCTCCGTCGCCTCCGACAGGGGTTTTATTGGGGCCAGTGTAGGAGGGATGTGGAGGATTTCTGCCGCTGCTGTGACCTCTGCACGGCACGGAAGGGGCCGACGGGTCAGTCTCACGCCCGCCTACAACAGTTTGTTGTAGGAGCCCCGATGGAACGAGTGGCCGTGGACATCATGGGCCCCCTACCACGCTCAGACAGGGGAAACTGTTATGTCCTGTCGGCTATAGACTATTTTACAAAATGGCCGGAGGCGTACGCCATCCCTGATCAGGAAGCAGAGACTGTGGCAGATGCTTTGGTTGGGGGCCTGATTAGCAGGTTTGGGGTACCAGACAGTATTCATAGTGACCAGGGGAGAAATTTTGAGTCACGGGTGTTTTCTACCATGTGCAGCCGCCTTGGCATCCACAAAACAAGAACGACACCATTACATCCCCAGAGCGACGGCCTAGTGGAAAGGCTCCACCGCACCCTGGGACAGCAGCTGGCCATCCTCACAGCAGAGCATCAGCGGGACTGGGACGAGCACCTGCCACTGGTGCTAATGGCATGCCGCTCAGCTGTACAGGACTCCACGGCATGCACCCCATCGCTCCTCATGTTGGGGAGGGAGCTGCGCACACCAGCCGAACTGTCCTTCGGGCGCCCGCCGGATGCACCTGATGTTCCAGCGGGTCCCGAGTATGCCCGGAAACTTCAGGACAGGTTAGAGACGGCCCATGCGTTTGCCCGGAGGCAACAGGAGCAAGCAGGCATGCGCCAGAAACGGAACTATGATGTAAGGGCTAAGGGCCGACACTTCACTCCAGGGGAGCTGGTCTGGGTGTACAACCCTCGTAGGAAGAAGGGACGGTGCCCGAAGCTGGACAGTCAGTGGGTGGGTCCCTGCAGAGTGTTGGAGCGCCTGGGGGAGGTGGTCTACAGAGTTCAGATGCCCCAAAACAGGAGAAGAGTAGCTCTGCACAGGGACAGGTTGGCCCCCTATCAAGGCAGGTCTGCACCTCAGTCCCCAGAAGGCCAATGGTCAGGGTCTCTGGTGCGTCCGCCAACCTCCCCAGAAGCCTTATCACCGACATCGAATGATGCCCCGGCCCCAGAGCCTGTAGCGCCGCTGGGAGCTCGCCCGCAGCGGACGAGGAGGGCTCCAAGACGGTTTGATGACTTTGTTTGTCCCCTCGTGGGCGAGGGACTCAGTAGTGGGGGGGTAGTGTAACGACCCTGTGTTTGGTTCTGCTTTGGGTCCAAGTATTTCTGTGTATTTGTCCAGTTGTACTGTGTTCTGTTGAGCTGTTGTGATTCTGTTGTCCCCCGCCCTCATGTGTTGGATTGGTCGTGGGGGCAGGAGAGGGGTAGGAGCAGGGAGGAGGGACCGGAAAAAGAGAGACGAAGAAGAAGCGTCTCTGTGTGTGTGTTGTTGTTAGCAGGCAGCTAGTGTGTTCGCTCGCGTGTGTACCGCGTTTTCTGTTAAGGCGTGAGCTGCAGCCTCGGTAATAGCAGCTCGTCCCTGTTTCTGAATAAACCCCGTTGGCTGGACTCCGTCTGCAGTGTTGGCGTCATTACAATATAAAAAGTATAAAAATAAATTAGTAGGGATTATAATGGTGTGTTCACACAGAGCAGCGTTTTGAACGTCCAAACTGCTCCTCACGCACGCAAGTGGACGTACTTGTAAATGTAGCGTGTTCAAAACTGAACGCCAGAAGCCAGAAGCTGCTGGGTGTGTGGGCGGAGCTTACCGGTACACAGAGCCCTGCACACGGAGTCCTGGTCACTCCGCCAGGCGAGGAGGAGCTGTTTATATCCGTCTCTGTCGAGCAGACTTGACTGGTCGTGAAGGAATTGTCGCGAACACACAGCTACAATGAGTTTCTCTTCCATAGTTCACGAGCTCGCGGGTCTTTTCTTTTTTTTTTCCGACAAACAATACGTCACATAGTGCGCGCGCACCCTCGTTTCCGCGTCACATAGGGACTCTCCCACTGCCCCCTCTCTTCTGCCCCCCGACTCTCCCTGATTGGTTGACACACCAACCAATCAGGTGGAGTTGAGCGGCGTTTGAAAAGTTTGAACCGCGAAATCTTCAACATGTTGAATGCTCGGTTTGGAGGTGGAAGCCGGTTCACGTGCACGAAAAAACGCTACTCAGCACGCTCCTCACGCACGCGACCTGACGCCAGACGCCAGGAGGTGGCTGGAAGTGCGTCCACCATTGATTTTACATGGAGGCTGGAAGCTGGAAGCTTGAAAACGCTGCTCTGTGTGAACACACCATTAGGAAACATAAGAAAGAATATTATAGTAAATTATTAGATAAAAGTAATGGTGATATGAAAGCAACATGGCGAGTAATGAATAGTGTCCTGAAGAATCATAAAGCAAAAACTGGTATTTCAAAATATTTTGTAAAAGACAACGATGAAATTCATGATGAAAATGAAATTGTAAATGAATTTAATCAATATTTTGTGAATGTTGGATCAAGCCTTGCAGCTAAGATACCAAAAGTAGATAAAAATGTGATCCACTCAATTACAGGTTGTGCAAATAGTATTTTTCTAAATGGAACTAACAAAGAGGAAATAATGAATGTAGTAAAACATCTTACAGACAAGAGATCGAAAGACTGGGTGGACATGGATATGATGTTTGTAAAGGACATAATGAGCCATGTTATTGAGCCGTTCACATACATATGTAACTTATCATTTTCAACAGGAATATTTCCAGATAATATGAAAGTAGCTAAGGTCGTTCCTCTTTTTAAAAATGGTGATAAATGTGTATTCAACAATAGGCTATATGCCACGGACTTCCGTTATAGGGCTTCCGCATTCATTGGACAGACGGCGCACTTCCGGTTCACAGCCACAGGATGGCGATCTTTACACAATCTCTGCAGGACTTGCCGACAGTCAAGGATGTGTACCGAATTATTCAGACCTTGTCTAAAGCGCACATCTAAGAAAGACAAAGGATTTAAGCTTTATGTGTCCAACTACATAAATAACTCTGAAGGTAAGTCTGTATTTGTTTTCAGTTCACCAAACTGCATCATGTAGGCTAACACAGCTAACATAGTTAACCCTTGCTAAATTGTTGAGTAAACGTGTTTTGTCTGTACATTTCTGATTTAACACAAATGTTAGTTTCAAACAAGGAGGCAGGAGAAGTCAGGGCTGAGTGTTTACAGTCCATGAGGAGCAGCAGAAGCCCCACTGTTTGAGTCAAAGGCACCTGACAGTTCAGTTTCAAACAAGGAGGCAGGAGATTTAGACCAGATTTAGAAACAAGTTATTTTAATTTAATTATTTTAATTCAAGTTTGTGTACAAAACTTGAGTTGAAGTTAAATATCAGACAATATAAACTCTTTATATTCAACATCTGCTATATGGTTTTGTGAATCTCACTGTTTATAGCAGCTCTTAATAAGAGATGTTTACTTTCACTGTACAGGACACCGTAGTGATGATGAGGAGGAGGGAGCCAGCTGGTCCAGCCTGGATGTTTGTGAGCCGAGATCAAATACAAACAAGTTGCTCCACTGATGACGAAGGACATGTGATCCATGTGGATGGTTGAACAGAAGAGCTGCTTCATCACTTACCTTTGTCTGACTGATTAATGTTTTTAAATCTCCATTAGCTGTCGAGGAAGCTGTGACTTAAAGTCAGAAGCTGTAATGCTATAAACTGTTTAAATATTGTGCCTCATACGTTTTCTACAGTAATGTAACATCATCATCAAATTTGTTTTTAATAAACTGGCTAAAATAAACTGAACTCTAAGCCTGTCTTAAATAAACATACACATTTTTTTTGGGTGATAATAAGAAGACAAAGTCAGAATGTTTTGAACATTTTATTTTCTTACAAGTAGTAAGTAGTGTGACTGTAGTGTCAGGGTACAGTAGTCCTGAAGTCTGCAGGTAGATTTTTATGCATCTGCTCTTCAGGTACTGTATCGGGTCCTAATTGAGCCGAGTACTGTCAATAAAAAGTTGCAGTGATGATCCGCCTGGCCCTGACCGTGGACTGATGGACACCGTACCGGTCAGCAAGGTCCCGTTGCTTTGATCCAAGGTCAAGGTCATTTAAGAACAGGAAGAACTCAATGGGCTGCAGGATATGGGTTGATGGGGTGGTGTGGATAAATAATCAATAAATAACACTGAACAACTGGTAATAACTAATAATTCAATCTCAATGTCACTACTTGTGCAATAACCTGTCACACAACCTGTGTAATGTTGATTATGTGTAGTGTATATATATATACTGTATATATATAACTATGTGCATGTTAGCTTGTACTGTATTACTAGTTTGAAATACTTACAGTAGTTCATTCAAATTCATCCTGCTGCATCATTACTGTATATCCAACCATGTTTACTGTCTCTCTTCAGGACTTTGTGAATATTATAATTACTTTTTCACTTTGCATGCTTTTAGTATAGTATAGTTTTTTAGCAAGTCAAATCGGATCTTCTCATCCTGAGCACTTCATTGTACTGTTAACTCTGTGTTAACCTGTATATGACAAACACAACTTGAACTTGATGGGGAGTTCCTCTCGTCTCATTCTTGGTGAACACTGACCATGGATGGCAGAGCAGTCACATCAGGAGGTCAGATGATGCAAACCTGAAAAAACAAAAAAGTGATCATATTTACCTTCATAACGTAAAAAACCAAACTGAGAACTCTTTATGAGAGTTATGCTTTAAAATAAATAATTACATATCAGGAAATAAAAGTTTAATTGAAGTGAAACAGTTCTGGTTTCATATTAAAGGAAACAGCAGAGAATATTTCAGAGGTGTAACAGCCCTGAAGTTACTAGGAGTTTACAAACATATTTACAGATTAGAAAACTGTTAAAATCTGAATATTATTTTAAAAGTATGTAGTTACAAACTTTTATTAAATCACTCATGACTCCAACATTAAATCTACAAGTGCAGGATGTGGAGTCGAGTCATATTCATGTTTCTTACTGAGCTGCTGTGTTCTCCTCCTCGCTGTCCTCTCTTTGCTGCTTCTCCCAAAGCCCCGGTCATGGAAGGGATAATTATTCCACTGGAACAATGCAGGTACAGCTCATTTTTAACCACTGTTTGATGCTGGCTCTTGAATATTCTGAGGTTTAAAACGCCAGCTACAACCGAGTGTTAGCTTTAAGGCTAACTCGGTTAGCCACGAACTCTGGCATTAAAATATAAAAAACTAAGCGCTCTATTGTCCCTGCTATTCACTGGACACAACGGCACACAACAAATCTCTCTTGTTGAACCAGTAGCTCGCAGATAATTTACCATTTGTGTCTTTTACATGGTCTAGTTCTAGAAGCTACCGCTAAAAACAACTGCTGTCGACCAGAACCGGAAGTGCAGCGTACGACCAATATTTTAACGGAAGTACGTCACCACTACCCGTGGCATATACCCTATTATAGACCTATATCCTTGTTACCACAGTTTAAAAAAATTCTTGAAAAGCTATTTGTAAACAGACTAGACCAATTTATAGATAAACAAAATATTCTAAGCAACAGTCAGTATGGGTTTAGATCAAAAAACTCTACATCAATGGCTCTCATGGAATTAATGGAACAAATAACTACTGCTGTCGATCAAAAACAATATTGTATCAGTATTTTTGTTGATTTAAAAAAAGCATTCGATACTATTGATCACACCATTCTCCTAGAAAAGCTGAACAAATATGGTATTAGAGGACCAGCATTACAGTGGGTATCTAGCTACTTAAAAGATAGGAAACAATTTGTACAAATAAATGATGTAAGATCTGACCTCTGTAATATCACATGTGGAGTTCCCCAAGGCTCTGTACTTGGACCAAAGCTTTTTATTTTATATGTGAATGACTTGGTAAATGTGTCAGGACTCCTTAAATGTGTACTTTTTGCTGATGATACCACTTTTTTCTGTTTAGGTGAAGATATAGAACAAATGTTGGAATTGATAAAGACAGAATTTGTCAAGATACAAACTTGGTTTAAAATAAATAAATTATCATTAAATCTAGAGAAAACTAATTACATGATATTCGGTAATAAAAAGAAAACTGTTGATGTTCCACTCAAAATTGAGGATGTTGAGATTTGTAGAGTGAGTGAGGTGAAGTTTTTGGGTGTTATCATTGATGACAAACTGACATGGAAACAACACATAAATTCTGTAAGAATAAAAATAGCTAAATCGATTGCAGTACTGTACAAAGTCAGAGACCTATTGAATGATAAAGCTCTGTATTTGTTGTATAACACAATCATTGTTCCACACTTAATCTATTGCATTGATGTTTGGGGGAATGCGTGTAAAACAATCACAAAACCTATTTTTGTATTACAGAAAAGAGCTGTAAGAATTATCACTAGAAAGCATTACCGTCATCCATCAAGTACATTATTTTATCAACTAAAGTTATTGAAGTTCCATGATTTGGTAGACTATAATATTTTATCAGTTATGTATAGAGCTCAAAATAATGCATTACCTTTAAATATCCAAATGCACTTTGTTAAAAGACAAAGTTGTTATAATCTTAAGGGGACAGAGTTGTTTGTAAAACCACAATTCAGAACCAGTTTGAAGGGACGTTCTACCTCAATCCAGGGAATTAGATTATGGAATGGCTTGGAGAATGTAGTTAAAAATGCCAAGTCAATGTTTACATTTAAGAAAATGATCAAAACAAATGTGTTAAAAAAATATATGAAATAGCGTAATGTGTATTGTATTAGTTAGAAAATTAGAAAGAGTTAGTCATTTTGTACTGTTGGTTGAAGATTATTATTGTTTAATCTGATTGTTGGAAAAAGTTGGTTGAAGATTATTATTGTTTACATGGCTGATTATTGTTGTTTAATCTGATTGTTGTAAGTAAGGGGCAGATATAATAAGATTTATTCTTCTTTCTGCTACCTTTCATTTTTTTACATTTTGTACACTATCATTTAATGAGATTGTCTTGTATTGTTTCTTTTGTAAAAAAAAAAAGAACAAATTTAATAAACATAAACATATGGGGCCAATATTATAGGCAGAAACATGGGTGTGCTATGGGGTCTCCAGTTTCTCTTATTGTTGCCAACCTGTACATGGAGGTGGTAGAAAAGAGAGCCTTGACGTCCTTTTCAGGGAGACCAACAAGTCATTGGTTCAGGTATGTTGATGACACCTGGGTTAAAATTAAATCTCAGGAAGTCCAACATTTCACAAATCACATCAACTCTGTGGATAAATATACAGTATCAAGTTCACACGAGAAGATGTAAAAGATGGCAAGTTGGCTTTCTTGGACTGTGAGGTCTTAGTTTCTGATGGAGGACATTTGCAAACTGAGGCAGTGTTTCCCCTACCATTATATAGGCGGGGCGGGAATGAAAAATCTATAAAATATTTGGGGGTAAACATAACTAAAACAATTGATAAACTCTATGAGGCTAATTATTTAAAAATAAATTACAATATAAAGAAGGATTTGGGGCGGTGGATGGATATTGGCCTGGATCTCAGTTCTAGAGTGGAGCTAATTAAAATAAATATTCTTCCACGACTACTGTATCTGTTTCAATCCCTCCCACTAATTATACCACAAAAGCAGTTTATAGAATGGGATAGATGGATTTCAAGGTTCATATGGAACGGGAAGAAACCTAGAGTCAGATATAAAACACTCCAACTTCCAAAAGAAAGAGGAGGCTTGGGCCTGCCGGCCCTAAAAGAATATTTCTGGGCCGCACAGCTCAGACCCCTAATATGTTGGTGTAATGACGAATATATTTCAAAATGGAAGAATTTGGAAACAGGTAGGAAGGACATGGAAGTTAGAAATTTAATAGCGGACAGAATACTTTTAGGGAATTTAAATAAACTAGACTCAATAACTAAGACTACAATCGAAATATGGAACACAGTAATAGATCATTATAAATTAGGAAAGGAAATAAGGAGTCTGAGTTGGTTTGCTTGGGACTCAAGGTTTAAACCGAGTATCTATGACAAAGGTTTTAAACAATGGGCATATAAAGGTATCACAGCAATTTGTAAACTGACTGAAAAGGGCAAACTGCTAAGTTTTAATAAATTAAAGATAAAATTTGGACTGGAGAATCATGATCAGTATAGATACATGCAGATAAAAGACTACTATGAGAAAGAGGTAAAAACCAGTATAAGTAAACTAATTGAGATATTCCACAAGTCCTATGAAGGAAAGAAATTCAGAGTGATTTCGGCATTATACCAGGGATTAATATCAGGCAGGAAGATATCCACTATGTATATTAAAGAAAAATGGGAAGGTGAACTGAATGAACATATAAGTGAGGAGGAATGGTTTGGAATATGTAAAACACAGTGCACAGCCACCAGCTCCCGTGTCTGGAGGGAATTTAATTGGAAAAATATAGTTAGATTTTTCATAACCCCAAAGATTAAGACCAGAGTGACAACCCATCCACAGCCATGCTGGAGACTCTGTGGCCAGATTGAAGTAGGTCACACACACATATTCTGGTCCTGCCAAAAGTTAACAACATACTGGCATAATGTATGTCTTACCCTGAAAAATATATTAGGATATGGAATACCCAGTTCGTGTAAAACACTCTACCTGGGTGGCCTTACACAAGACATAATTCTAAAAGAGGATGAATACTTATTAAAAATATTACTTTCAGCTACAAAAAAGGCCATCACAAGACTATGGTATAAACAGGAACCACCGACTGTGGAACAGTGGCTGAGCATTGTGGAAGAGATCTTTGTGATGGAGAAAATTACACATAGACTAAGACTGCAGGAGGGTAAATTTGATGTAAAATGGGAAAAATGGAATAACTATAAATGTAAGGAGGACGCCACTATAGTAACCAATTAAATATGTGACATTGAAGACGAATATTTGTATATATTGTATATAGGAAGAATGTACTAATACCTCTCCGCTACTTCTGTTTTGTTTTGAAAAAATGCTTAATAAAAGATAAGTTTAAAAAAAGAGATTGTCTTGTATTGTTTCTTTTGTAAAAAAAAAAGAACAAATTTAATAAACATAAACATATGGGGCCAATATTATAGGCAGAAACATGGGTGTGCTATGGGGTCTCCAGTTTCTCTTATTGTTGCCAACCTGTACATGGAGGTGGTAGAAAAGAGAGCCTTGACGTCCTTTTCAGGGAGACCAACAAGTCATTGGTTCAGGTATGTTGATGACACCTGGGTTAAAATTAAATCTCAGGAAGTCCAACATTTCACAAATCACATCAACTCTGTGGATAAATATACAGTATCAAGTTCACACGAGAAGATGTAAAAGATGGCAAGTTGGCTTTCTTGGACTGTGAGGTCTTAGTTTCTGATGGAGGACATTTGCAAACTGAGGCAGTGTTTCCCCTACCATTATATAGGCGGGGCGCCCCGCCCCGTCAACAGAACCGAGCGCCCCGCCTACCCAACGCTCCAAACACCTGTCGGCACTAGGGCTGAACGATTTTGGAAAATAATCTAATTGCGATTTTTTTCCTATAAATTGCGAATGCGATTTAAAATGCGATTTTTTTTAATACCTTCTCAAGTATTTTTCAACAAACAGAAGCAATAAATCAATCTGTTTTATAATAAACAATGTCAGATTTATTTAAAGCAGAGATTACAATAAAGCAAGCAAATGTATGACTTTTCACCATTTCTATTTTTTCTTGTTTCATAAACACAATAGTATACAAGTTAAGTGAACTTCCTAACTACTGTCTGAACTTCACATGACAGTTAATAAATAAATATAAAAAATTAGATATAAATTTTTTTAACTTACTGCTTTCCAGCCAGTAACATCATAAAAAATAAAGTGCAAAAAACAAAGAGAATCTGCTTTAACCAACTCGTTCTGGGAATTCAAACTCAGTGAACACAAAATAAACTAGTATCTGTTCTTATTAAATGTTTTAGATGTAAAGTTAAAAATAAAAAACTCTTGGAACAATAATGTAAACATAGTCCGTCAGTAACAGCAGGATGCAGAGCCTTGTGAACAGACTCCACTGCCAGGTTGGTATAAGGGAGCGTGCATAACAGTCACCTGACAGCAACAGAGAAATGGCTTTGAGCTGCTCTAACACTTCATTTCTTTGGATCCCCATCTTGTTGGACATTCAGTGATGAGGCTGTGTTCAGAAAGTTTGAGCTCCCTCTTCAGTCATTGCTGCCTTCTTCTTTCAACTGTGGGAGAGACACTCTGTCATGTCCTGTAATACAAAACACACACACACACACACACATACACACACACACACACACACACACACACACACTGTTTTATGAAATTTCAGATCAACCCAAATGGTTAATGTTTCATCATCTTTTTGAATTCTTGAAAGGTGGGCACACTTACTGGTTTGGAAGAAAACAAACAGACTTAATTAAAAATAATGAATATTTATTAAAGAAGTCTTGTGACAGAAAAAGTAAAAACATACATGTTCAGATACACATACTGTTATTTGCTAGGGTTAAACATCAATTTTAAACCCCGCCACGAACAACAGAAAAAGCCTCAAGCTTTCACACACACTCAGAAAAAGGCATTGAAATAAAAAGATCAGAATCCCTCACCGTTGAATGCAAACGAGGAGGCCGCTTCGTTCAGTGGGAGATGTTTTTCAATGCAAAACCGGGCGTTGATCAGACCCTCGGTAGACCTCGAATTGTTTATCCGAGCGCAACTCATTTTATACCTTTGTGGGCATTCACTCCCAGTTAAATCTGTTTTCAATCAAACTTTGTTTTTTCAGATAGTCAAAAGATTTCTGTTTCATCTATCAGCCACAATGTCAGCCTGCCCTTAATTGCTGAGCTGTGCTCATCAACATCTCACAAAATTGGATGTGAGATACATGGAAACCTAACTCCCTTTCAGAAGAACTGCCAAGGTTGAAGTGAGATGGGTGATATGCATTCATTCCATCAAAGACCAGTCTTTCGAGAAGGATGGGACCCTTATCTTTCAAAGAAACCCTGGACCTTTGAAGCAAAGCCACACAAACCCCCCACTTCAAGACTTTAATGAAACATCTTGACACCTAACTAAAATGTTTTTTCTCACAAGTGTTGAATTAAGCATTAAAAATTGATAAACATTTAGTCAGAAAAACATTAATACTTCTTAATCTGTTCATTCCACCCTATGATTTTTTGACTAATTTTGAAATTTTTCCCTGTCACCTCATGGGACATTTCTAAGACAGTGTTACAAACTAATCTAATTATATGATCCTTCCTACAGAACAAAGCACTAAAATACAAAAGTAAGGAGGGATACTGCACATTCTCATTTTATTAGTTTTAAACCATATGTAACTCACTTTATTAGTTTAAACCACTGTAAAACTTTATGTATAAACCTTCTCCTGTTCAACACATGTGAACGCCTTGAAATCAAACAGCCAGACTTACAAACTCAATCACAAGTTTCAGCACCATGGATCGGATCCGTTCATTGGCCATCAGAAGGGACCCAAAATCAATGGAGACTGCCAGAAAAAGGCAGAAATTGCCAATTAGTCAATTACCACAAGTGTACAACTCATCCACCCAGAAAAATAAAAATAAAGAACACCTAAGTATTTTCTGAGGACGATTTTACTGTCCAGATAAAACCTATTCCTGTTTGTAGCACATATCTGTATATATGCATGTCATCTCAAATTAATCATCATTTATTTTATTACTTCAGGTAAAATAAAACAAAATAAAAACTCAAAGAACAATAAAAAATGAAAATGTTCCCAAGTCACTTCACGATCGTGCACGGCTCCACCCTCTGGAACAACTCGCACACCTTAAAGGTCGATGCACAAGGTCGTTGCACTGGAACGTTACACGCGCCGGACACCACTGCTCTGCCAACGCTCTGCCCACACTTGTTACCAGCAGGACCGACCTACAGGACATTTGAAGCCGTCCTGTCTGTTCATCTCGTGGCAAAGAGCTCCAACTGTCCTCTTTTCAGGACACGTCTCGTTTTTCAGAGGTGTGGTCATCAGCACCACATCACAGATGAGCACGAACACCCATCCTCAGGTATGCTGGCAGGCACCACATCACAGATGAGCACGAACCCATCCTCAGGTGCGCTGGCAGGCATCAGCTCTGCAGCAGCGATGAAGAACCCAGCAGACGACACCAGTCGCAGGCACCTCTCTCAGGAGTTGGTCATCCTCAGGCGCTTTCCTCCCCGTCGTCCTGCGCGACCTCAGTCCGTCACATCAGACAGACAACGACACACCACGACATCAAGCTTTGGAAAAAAGCAAAAGACTGAGATAGAATGACAAAAATTAGTCATTATTTCAGATAAAATATTCATTCTTCAACTTGGAGGAGAGAGAGAAAGGAAGGAAAAAAAAAACTTAAAACCCCTCTTCCTTTTTTTTTTAATTCACTGTCAACCGCAGTGACTCTCTTTTTTTATTCCTCTCACACACATCTTAGCTCCCTCACAAACGGTTCTGCTCCTTTCCCTTAAGCGAGCAGCCCAACTAAAAAAAAAGAACACAAAAAACCTCTGGCTCTCTCTAAAACAAAACAAATTCTAACTGACCTCTCCTGGCCTGCGAACCATATGTTGCCTCCTCTGCTCTCATCCTGCACACATCTCAGAGCTGCAGTTTTCTCCCTGTTCTGTAGATAAGGCAGTCAACCCAACATCCACAGAGTTTCCATCGTCACCTAGCTCAGCTTGTAACACATGATCACGGAGGGAACTAAAGCTGCTGTACACACGCGCATTCTCCAAACACACACACTTTTTTTTTCTGTTAAAAATAAGCATGAAAACCAACACTTTTTGTACATTTTTCCCCTTTCATCAACTTCTAATATCACCTGTTGACCAATTTGTCACAATACCCTGCAAACTGCAAGCTCACACAACCTACCTCTTCCCCTTCCTTTCTCTGCTTCACTGTTCTGTAGATAAGGCAGGCTGCATGAAAGGGGAAAACAAAACAAAAACTCGACCCTTCCTGGCCCATGAACCACACACTGAAAACTCCTGCTATTTTTCCTCCACTTTTCCGTTCTCTGCATCTCTAATGTCACACACGAACCTGCGCGCCTACATCAAACAAGGACTGTCTCCTGACCTCCGCTCAGTCCCAAACATCTCCTCCCATTTCTACTCACAGCAGAGGGAACGGAAGCTGCTGCACACACGTGCATTCCTTTTACACATATGACAGGGGCTGTCACACCCCGCTTCTACTCACACACAAACCCGGACAGAGGGAGCAGCTCCGCGCACACACCCTGCTCTCGTCCCAAACGCTCCAAACGCACCACACATTACTCATGGCAGATGAGACACACTCTTCCTCATGCGTTTCTCACTACAACTGACCAACTCAGCACCCAAAACACACTCGCATGCACACCCTGACACTTTCCTTCTCATGCATGCGCCTATGAACTTAAACAATAACTCCTTTTTCTTTCCTCGTAGATCTTCCTCCAACAAATCACTCCTGCTAACTTTTTGGACAACTTCCAACTTTCTGATCTGCAGAAATTCCTTAACAAGCTCTATTCCTTCTGAGCTTCCTCTGAAGCGCGTCTGTAGTCTAACCGACCTTCACTGGCCCACGACCTGCTTCTTTTCGCTCCTCAGCTGCAGAGGCACACACACACAGAGAAGCGCTTGTTCCTCTTTTTTTTTACTTCGAAAAAGAAATCACCAGTCTTTTTAACTTCAACTGATAAAGCTATCAAAATAAATCACCTAACTCATTACAAAAACTCTAACAAGGGTTTTTTCTTTTAACCCTGGTATTATATACTTATGTTTCAGCGAATAAATCACCTATCATCTGACTTCTTCAGGGCTTATTCAAAACTTCTGTTACTGATCTCAAATAAACAACAAGGGTTATATATCTTTTTTTTTTTTAACCCCGGCAAAATCTTCTTTCCTTCTGCTCTCACGAAACTACTGATCAAGGGTTTTTACACCCTGGTTCAAATCTTCTGTTACACTTCAGCTCAAAGAATCGGTCAGCAGCTTAAGGCGTCCCCAAAACCGCTGATCCAAACTTATCAGCTCTTCAACAGCGGGAATCTCTCACCCGCTTCCAAAACAACAACGGAATCACACACTGCTTCCAAGAACACAGTTTCACACTTTAACTTTTTTCCTTCCAAACAGCCAGTGTGTACCCTTTCATCCATCTTTTTAAGCACCTTGGAATGTGCTTTACAAATAAAGATAAGATATCCCATCCTCGCTCGTCGCCAAATGTTTTATGAAATTTCAGATCAACCCAAATGGTTAATGTTTCATCATCTTTTTGAATTCTTGAAAGGTGGACACACTTACTGGTTTGGAAGAAAACAAACAGACTTAATTAAAAATAATGAATATTTATTAAAGAAGTCTTGTGACAGAAAAAGTAAAAACATACATGTTCTGATACACATACTGTTATTTGCTAGGGTTAAGCATCAATTTTAAACCCCGCCACGAACAACAGAAAAAGCCTCAAGCTTTCACACACACTCAGAAAAAGGCATTGAAATAAAAAGATCAGAATCCCTCACCGTTGAATGCAAACGAGGAGGCCGCTTCGTTCAGTGGGAGATGTTTTTCAATGCAAAACCGGGCGTTGATCAGACCCTCGGTAGACCTCGAATTGTTTATCCGAGCGCAACTCATTTTATACCTTTGTGGGCATTCACTCCCAGTTAAATCTGTTTTCAATCAAACTTTGTTTTTTCAGATAGTCAAAAGATTTCTGTTTCATCTATCAGCCACAATGTCAGCCTGCCCTTAATTGCTGAGCTGTGCTCATCAACATCTCACAAAATTAGATGTGAGATACATGGAAACCTAACTCCCTTTCAGAAGAACTGCCAAGGTTGAAGTGAGATGGGTGATATGCATTCATTCCATCAAAGACCAGTCTTTCGAGAAGGATGGGACCCTTATCTTTCAAAGAAACCCTGGACCTTTGAAGCAAAGCCACACAAACCCCCCACTTCAAGACTTTAATGAAACATCTTGACACCTAACTAAAATGTTTTTTCTCACGTGTTGAATTAAGCATTAAAAATTGATAAACATTTAGTCAGAAAAACATTAATACTTCTTAATCTGTTCACACACACACACACACACACACACACACACACATACACACACACACACACACACACACACACACACACACACACACACACATCTTATGCAGGCCAGTAAGCTGAACCTGTAGTCTTCACACTATCTGACCACGGGCAGGTCGATTTCACTAAAACTGTGACTTTACTTGACCATCCATCCATCCATCCATCCATCCATCCATCCATCCATCCTCTTCCGCTTATCCGGGGTCGGGTCGCGGGGGTAGCAGCCTAAATAAGGAGGCCCAGACTTCCCTCTCCCCAACCACTTGGGCCAGCTCCTCCGGGGGAATCCCAAGGCGTTCCCAGGCCAGCCGAGAAACATAGTCCCTCCAGCGTGTCCTGGGTCTTCCTCTGGGTTTCCTCCCGGTGGTACATGCCCGGAACACCTCACCAGGGAGGCATCCAGGAGGCATCCTAACCAGATGCCCGAGCCACCTCAACTGGTTCCTCTCGATGTGGAGAAGCAAGGCTCTACTCTGAGTCCCTCCCGGATGACAGAGCTTCTCACCCTATCTCTAAGGGAGAGTCCAGACACTAGGCATGTAACGGTACACGTGGGTGGACCGAACCGTTTCGGTACGTCACGTTCGGTTTGGTCCATCTGCGTACCGTTTAAGTTATTTTTTCACTCATTGAACGTTAATATATGCGCCGCTAGGGCTGTGCGATATGACGATATATATTGTGGGGACGATAGAAACGTGTCTATCGTGCTACTTTCCTTCTATCGTCTCTATCGTGATAAATAAGAATAAAAAAATAACGGTCTCAAAGAAGCTTCATATTGTGGTTTTGCGAGATGACGGCGCTGCTTTATGTTTGACGCACGCGCGGGTTTGCGACACATGCTTTACGTTGTTAAACTCGAGTTCAACAGAGACGCAGCCGGCATGAAGCCGGTGTCACCAGATATCTATGGGTGTCACAACATGGAGAAACAGCTGCGCAGGCAGCCCAAGAAGAAGAACTTTTACCAAAAAGAGGGGGAAGCTCACCTTGTTAGCTTCCATTATTTCGCTCCGTTGAAACTCGGAGACAAAATGGGTCCAGAGGACACGAAGTCCAACCGAGTCCGAACTCGGGTCCAGTTAACCAATACAAAACAGACCAGAGACACAACAGAACCGGAATCAAACGCAACGTTTTCTCTTTTCTGTTTCTTTGCCTTGTTTACTCCAGATTCCAGTCAGAGCGGATTTCTTCTTCGTGGGTTTTATTAGCAGCCGTTGTTTTACCGCCACCTGCAGGAAAAATTTGGACCAAAGTAGGTCCAAAGTTGGACCAAAGTTTCTACTTTGGTCCAAATTTCCTTGTTCTTTTTGTTCACATTCTTATAATTGTAACTGTATCTGTAGTAAAATAAAATAAAAAATAAAATAAAAACTTTGGTCCAAATTTTTCCTGTACACACACACACATCGTGTTGTATATATACAACACGATGTGTTTGTGTGTACTTGAAAAATTTGGACCAAAGTTTTTTTTTATATCGTGATATATATCGTTATCGTGATATAAAAAAGTCCATATCGTGATATATGATTTTTTCCATATCGCCCAGCCCTATGCGCCGTGGAACAAAATTTCCTGGACGCGTTTCAGCACGGAGCTATTATCGCGCAGCACGTGCAGCATAGCAATTAGCTTCTCGCTCTGGTCTCCTGTTTGGGAACGTTATGGCTTTTTTGTTAAGACGAGCGCACATCCAAAGCTGTGTGGACATTGTTTCATGAAGACTATGCAGTAGCAACACGTCTAACGTGATCGCGCTTGAAACTACATCATCGGAATGAGAACGAAGAAACAGTAGCTGTTACAAACAGCGCTAACAACAGCAGCAGCATTTAAACTACTTTTATCAGGTAATTCAGAGCGGTCCAGAGCAATAACACAAACTGTATGAGTTTTTAAATCTCTGAATCTAATTCTGAATGTTGTTATATGCGCAGGCTTTAAAGTTATTGATCCTTGCTACGAACATCCATCACTCAAAAAGTTCAGAACTTTATGAAAAAACTAAAACTGATATTGTCAACAAGCCCAGGAGCTGATTAAAGCCCTGATGATGATGATGATGATGATGATGATGATGATGATGAGTGAGAGATTCAACCGTTCAAGAAGAGGTATTGTTCTTTTATTATTATTCTAAATAATCTTTTTTATTTAAAATCATAATCTTATTAACTTGTTTTTTTTTTACTCTTTGTGTTTTATTTCCAGTCTGGGACAGAGGTAGCTGCTCTCTTCTTCCACTTCAGGGACAGACATCCACCAGAGATCACCTGCAGCTAAGAAGTGTGTGATGACTGAACTGAACTCTGAACTTTTCCAGGACCTGTCCCACCTGGAGCAGGTCCAAGAAGAGGTTGTGAGTACAGTAATGAGGACAAATACAGCCACACTGCTGCTACTGGACAAAAACTTGATTAGTTAGATTGTAAACAGTCTGTTGCTGCTTATTGTTCTGACTGTTATTGTATTTATTAAGATTTTTATTATTGTTAATATAGTTTATTTATTGTAGAGTGCTGTTTATTTAAAATATCATCCAAATGGGTCACTTTTATTTATTACTACAATACAATACAAACATATTTTTGGCATATTTTCAAAATAAACATTTTGTAAGTCTTTATTTTGTCTTTTTTTTTGTACCGAAAATAAACCGAACCGAGTCCTCCTTGTAGTTGAACCGAACCGAAATGTAATTTTAGCGTACCGTTACACCCCTACCAGACACCCTGCGGAGAAAACTCATTTCAGCCGCTTGTATCCGAGATCTCGTTCTTTCGGTCACAACCCAAAGCTCATGACCATAGATGAGGGTGGGATCGTAGATCGATCGGTAAATTGAGAGCTTTGCCTTTAGACTTGGCTCTCTCTTCACCACAACAGACCGGTACAGCGCCCGCTTCACTGCGGACGTTGCACCTATCCGCCTATCTATCTTACGCTCCAGTTTTCCCTCATTCGTGAACAAGACCCCGAGATACTTAAACTTCTCCACTTGGGGCAGGACCTTCTCCCCGACCCGGAGAGGGCACTCTACCTTTTTCCGGCTCAAAACCATGGTCTCGGATTTGGAAGAACTGATCCTCATCTTGGCCGTATCACACTCGGCTGCAAACCGCTCCAGTGAAAGCTGTAGATCACGACCTGATGAAGCCAATAGGACCATATCATCTGCAAAAAACAGAAGTGATTCTAAGGCCACCAAAACGGATCCCCTCAGGATGTGTGTTGAGCCCTCTTCTGTTCACTCTGCTCACATATGATTGTGCAGCCACCCATCCAGGCTGTCATATTGTAAAGTTTGCAGATGATACATCTGTGGTGGGATGCATCACAAACAATGATGAGTCCAGCTACAGGCAGGAGGTGGAACACCTGGAGAGCTGGTGCAAAGAGAATAACCTTCACATCAATGTGAAGAAGACAAAGGAGATGATTGTGGACTTCAGAAGGAACAAACAAACACACACCCCACTGAACATAAGAGGATCTGCAGTGGAAGTGGTCTCCAGCTACAAGTACTTGGGTGTACACTTGAATGATAACCTCAGCTGGAGCAACAACACCACCAGCCTGATCAAGAAAGGTCATCAGAGACTCTACTTCCTCAGACGGCTGAGACGAGCTGGTCTGAGTAGCTCAGTCCTCACCTCCTTCTACAGGTGTGCAGTGGAGAGCATCCTGTGCTCCAGCATCAACGTGTGGCATGGAGGCTGCACAGCTGCAGAAAGAAAAGCTTTACAGAGAGTGGTGAAGGCTGCACAGAAGTCTGTTGGAGTCAGTCTCCCCACCATCACAGACATCTACACCTCCAGATGCAGGAAGAGAGCCACCTGCATCATGAAAGACCCCACTCACCCAGCACACACACTTTTTGCCCCACTCCCCTCAGGACGGAGGTTGAGGAGCATCAAATGTAGAACCACTAGACTGAGGAACAGCTTCTACCCTGAGGCTGTTAGACTCATGAATAAATAAACAATAAGAATAACCACTGCAAAATATCACATCATGCTGATGCTGATCTGTTTCATGTTGCTATGTTCATTCGTGCCCATCTACTCATACAGACTCATGTTCGTGCTGCTGTTTGTAATGATGTTTTTCTATTACATTGTTGCTTAGTGTATTTTAGCTGATGTTTTTCTTAGTTCATATCTTAAATACTGTTCTTCTCTTACATTTTTATTGTTGGATGCAACTGGGCCCCTGTGTACATAATCTCGTTTCATCACATGTACCACATGCGGTGCAAATGACAATAAAGTTTATCTGACTCTGACTCAACACCTTGGCTGCGCCTAGAAATTCTGTCCATAAAAGTTATGAACAGAATCGGTGACAAAGGGCAACCTTGGCGGAGTCCAACTCTCACTGCAAATGAGCCTGACTTACTACCGGCAATGCGGACCAAGCTCTGACACCGGTCGTACAGGGACCTAACAGCCCATATCAAAGGGCCTGGTACCCCATACTCCCAGAGTACCCCCCACAGAACCCCCGAGGGACGCGGTCGAATGCCTTCTCCAAGTCTACAAAGCACATGTAAACTGGTTGGGCAAACTCCCACGCACCCTCCAGGACCCTGCTGAGGGTGTAGAGCTGGTCCAGTGTTCCAGGACCAGGACGGAAACCACACTGCTCCTACTGAATCTGAGGTTCGACTATCCGACTGACCCTCCTCTCCAGAACCCTTGAATAGACCTTACCAGGGAGGCTTAAGAGTGTGATCTCCCTATAGTTGGAACACACCTTACGGTCTCCCTTTTTGAATAGGGGAACCACCACCCCAGTCTGCCAATCCAAGGGAACTGTCCCCGATGTCCACGCGATATTGCAGAGTCACGTAAGCCAACACAACCCCACAACATCCAGAGCCCTAAGGAACTCCAGGCGAATCTCATCCACCCCTAGGGCCTTGCCACCGAGGAACTTTTTAACCACCTCTGTGACCTCAGCTCCAGAGATTGGAGAACCCGACCCAAAGTCCCCAGGCTCCGCTTCCTCAGTGGAAGACGTGCCAGTAGGATTGAGGAGGTCTTCGAAGTACTCCGCCCACCAACTCACAACATCCCGAGTTGAGGTCAACAGCACGCCACCCCACCATAAATGGTGTTGGTCGCGTACCGCTTTCCCCCCCTGAGACGCCGGATGGTAGACCAGAATCGCCTCGAAGCCGTACGGAAGTCATTCTCCATGGCCTCTCCGAACTCCTCCCACGCTCGAGTTTTTGCCTCAGCAACCACCCGAGCCGCATGCTGCTTGGACCACCAGTACCTATCAGCTGCTTCCGGTGTCCCTTAGGCCAAAAAGGCCCAATAGGACTCCTTCTTCAGCCTGACAGCATCCCTCATCGCCGGTGTCCACCATCGGGTTCGAGGATTGTTGCCACGACAGGCACCAACAACCTTGTGGCCACAGCTCCGATAAGCTGCCTCGACAATAGAGGCTTGGAACATGGCCCACTTGGGCTCAATGTCCCCCGCCACACTCGGAATGTGTTCAAAGCTCTCCCGGAGGTAGGAGTTAAAGCTCCGTCTTATGGGAGACTCTGCCAGACGTTCCCAGCAGACCCTCACAATACGTTTGGGTCTGCCAGGTCTGACCGGCATCCCTCCCACCATCGGAGCCAACTCGCCACCAGGTAGTTGTCAGTTGACAGCTCCGCCCCTCTCTTCACCCGAGTGTTTAAAACATACGGCCGTAGATCAGATGCCACACCCTTATGCTTGAACATGGTGTTTGTTATGGACAATCCATGACGAGCACAGATGTCCAATAACAGAACACCACTCGGGTTCAGATCAGGGGGGCCATTCCTCCCAACCATACCCCTCCAGGTCTCACTGTCATTGTCCACGTGCGCGTTAAAGTCCCCCAGTAGAACAAGGGAGTCCCCAGGAGGCGCACTCTCCAATACACCCTCCAAGGACTCCAAAAAGGGGGGTAATCTGACCTGCCATTTGGCGCATAGGCACAAACAACAGTCAGAGCCTGTCCACCCACACGTAGGCGAAGGGAGGCTATCCTCTCGTTCACGGGGTGAACCCCAACGTACAGGCACCAAGATGGGGGGCAACAAGTATGCCCACTCCTGCTCGGCGCCTCTCACCAGGGTCAACTCCAGAGTGGAAGAGTGTCCAACCCCTCTCAAGGAAACTGGTTCCAGAGCCAGAGCCATGCGTTGAGGTGAGTCCGACTATTTCTAGCCGGAAACTCTCAACCTCACACACCAGCTCAGGCTCCTTCCCCACCAGAGAGGTGACGTTCCACGTCCCAATAACTAGCTTCTGTAGCCAAGGATCAGACCTCCAGGGTTCCCGACCTTGGCCACTACCCATCCCACATTGCACCCAACCCCTTTGACCCCTCCCACAGGTGGTGAGCCCATGGGAAAGGGGACAGACCTCCAGGGTTCCCGACCTTGGCCACTACCCATCCCACATTGCACCCAACCCCTTTGACCCCTCCCACAGGTGGTGAGCCCATGGGAAAGGGGACACATGTCTCATCTTCGGGCTGAGCCCGACCTGGCTCCATGGGTAAAAGCCCGGCCACCAGGCGCTCGCCAGCCTGCCCCACCTTCGGGCCTGGCTTCAGAGTGGGGCCCCAGTGACCCGCGTCCAGGCATGGGAACATTTAGTCCATTAGTTGTACTCATCATTGGGGTCTTTGGGCTACACTTTGTCTGGTCCCTCACCTAGGACCTGTCTGCCTTGGGTGACCTCACCCTACTAGGGGCATGAAGCCCCTGACAGCATAGCTCCTAGGATCATTGGGACACTCAAACCCCTCCATCACGGTAAGGTGGCAGTCCAGGGAGG
>JBBPBX010024205.1:14752-26071 GCA_038048925.1 Garcialebias charrua | reverse complement strand
TAGGCCCTGTTTACACGGACACTGTGTGGGGGAAACGGATGTTTTGGGTATGTTAATTAGGTGAAAAGTTTTGCGTTGACACGGTCGAATTCTGTGGATACGACTCTCTCCCCCTCCACCCCCCGTCCTCATGATTTCACTGTAGTTACCATGCTGGGCCATTAGATGGCGCTGTGATTTTTGGAACCTTCACTACTGCGCATGCGTGCTGCCTGAGGTAAACAGAGCGACGAGGCAGCCTGTTTTCCTCTCTGGCTAAAATCAGCTAACTACAAGTTGTTGTCAACAAGTTAACAACAAGTTAAAGCTGGAATTTGGATAAGAGTCAACAGATTTGACACCAAGTGGGACCGCTTCATCTAACAAGCTGCACACCAGTTGCTGACTGGACCGGAACCGCGTCAACATGTCTGACTTTAGTCCGTGAGAATCAGCTGATTTCCAGCAGCGCTACAAGGTAAACAATGTTCTTAATAATGTTTCCTTGTGTTTAGTTCGATCACAGAACAACCAACTGAGGTTTTATTTTTATTTTTTTCCTGCGAGGTCGAAGCTGTTCCACGAAGCGGACCGGCGGTTCGGATCTGGGTCCAGTTTCCACCAGGATGAAAACAACAGAGTCCAGTTCATTAAAGTTCGGTTAACGTGTTTTTAAAAGTGTTCAATTTAATTCTCAGTGTTTGTGACATGAGTTTGTGGTGTTGAATAAACAAATAAATTAAAAATCAACCTGGTGTCTTCATTTTCAGCAGCATGTTAGGCATGACGTAACGAGTCCAGATAGCTTCATTTAGCTCAGATAAATTTAAATATCTCCCACGCTAACATAAATACTGTTTATTATTGTTAAACTGTTAATATATAGCACATTTAGTATGTTATAGTGCAGCGTGACACGTGAAATGTCCGACTGCCTCGTTAACAGACAACTGGATCCAGGCAGCTGGCTCTCTTCCAACACAGATGCAGGTAAGGTGTAGAATAATTAAATATGAGAATCAAAATATATTCCATCAGCTATAGTTCAGAAAGTGGTGCGTGTGTCCACTGTCCAGTCCACCGCCATTGTTAAAATGCCGGCTGTCTGCGCGTGCGTGCTGCGTGCATGTGTTCAAACAAAAGCTCCGCGGGAGATGTTTACATTATCAACGGGGGGTCAGCGAAAAACTTCCACCTTGAGAGCAGGGTCAGAAAAGTATCGGAGTCATCGAGGGGGGCCAGCAGCGTCGTGTAGGCGATAAGCAAAGACGCAGAGAGAAAGGAGCGGTTCCACTCAAAATACGCGCCGTGTAAACAGGGCCTTAGATCCTGTTGTTTCTTGTTCCATCACCCAAACTATTTTCTGCTTCCCAAACTGAAGACAAATAGCTCAAATCTTCACATAGATTGCTAAATTCGTCTGGTTTTAAATTGTCCGCTATTAAAGAGACCAGAGCCCTCTGCCTCTCACTCTGCACACTACGTCACAGATGGTGCATTCGTGTGTAATCGGATTTCCCATGATTAAACACGGCTTGAAGTTCAAAATCACTTTTAAAGCAAAATTAAAGTGATTTATCATTTTGTTTGCAAAAACAAACATATTTAAATGATAAAATATATATATTTTGAGCAATTTGATGAATAGTAGAAAAATCATGTCAGTGGACCTTAAGTGCTCTATAAATAAAATGGTATGGTGCTATTTCAACAAAGCATATATCAAAATATTCAGCTCGTTCAGAAGAAGGGTGCTATGAATTTAGGTACTGCTGCAACTTTAGCTTTTTGAAATATTTAGCCTTTTCTGCCACTTTTGTCTCATAGAAAAAGAACTGAGCTCATTTTATATCCTTCAAATCTTTAGATGCGTTTACAACCTTTTACTGCTCTTTTCACTTTTTGTTCTGGTTCAGCTTCTTTGTGCAACTTGAAACTTTTTTCAGCTGGTTAGCTAAAACTTAAAAGTAGAAAAAGGCTAGCTAAAAGCTAAAAGTAACAAAAGGTTAGCTAAAAGCTACAAAATGCTAGCTCATAGCTAAAATTTGTAAAAGGTTAGCTAAAACCTAAAAGCTAAAAAGGGCTAGCTAATAGTTAAAACTAGTAGCCTATCAGTTTAGCTAAAACCTCAAAGTACAAAAAGGCTAACTAAAAGCTAAAAGTAACAAAAGGTTAGTTAAAAGCTACAAAAGGCTAGCTCATAGCTAAAATTATTTGAGCGCTAAAATTATTTGAGCTAAAACATAAAAACTACAAAAGGCTAGCTCATAGCTAAAATTATTTGAGCTAAAACCTAAAAACTACAAAAGTCTAGCTCATAGTTAAAATTATTTTAGCTAAAACCTAAAAAAAATAGCTAAAAGTAGTAGCCTATAAGGTTAGCTAAAGCCTAAAAGTACAAAAGCTAAAAGTAGGAGTAGTGGCACAGAGGTTAGAGAAGATGGGCCTGTAATAGGAAAGTTGCAGGTTCAACTCCCAGTACCATCAACATAAAAAATTGGGTGAAAAAGGTGAAACACCCACACCTGCCTCCACCCTCATTCGCCCCACTCTGGGTCCCTGAGCAAGGCCCTTAACCCCCATCTGCTCCCTAAACAAGTCTCTCTTGAAAATGAGTTCTCGTGACTAATGAGACAACCTGTATAAATAAAGGGTAAATTAAAAATTAAAAATAAAAAAATAAACAATGAAAGAAAACAAAATTGGAGCAAGTATTGTATGCTGAAACAGATTTTTTTTAAAAACGTTTCTGAAGGAACCAAATAAATCTCAATGCATTTTGATGAATTATAAATAAAGTTAAATATTTTCAAAAGTATAAAAGTTGTAAACACTACAGTTAATAATCACTAAATGAGCTGAACTTTTTGATAGATGAATGGTGAAATTAGCCCAAAGTAAGAAGAAGCTGTCCAATTTTTAAAATTAAACAGATGAATAAAAAACCAGGAAAACAATAACATGGATATTGAATCAGTCTTTAAACAATGAAGGAACACTTCTTGATCAAATTAAGGAAGGAGTACGGTAAATGTGTTACTTAAATAATTTCAATCTTTAACACAGGCACAACATGAAACAGCCTCGGTAGAGCAGCTACAGTCTCCACATGACTCTTTCCATCCTGCCTGCCCTCCTGCTCGGCTGACTCATCCCAGCATTTGTTTTTTTATTCAGAAGCTGGACAAATATGTGCCATTCTCAGAGAGATTACACGCCACAGATACACAGTTCTGGCATGTAGGTGAAACCCGATCCAATCGCCAACGCCACTGACACAGAGCGCCGCTCAGTCGTTTCCCACAAACCTAAACTCATCCCACGACAAAATGCTAGAAACAAATGCATTTTGTCCTGGTTTACACTGTGTGCACACGCTGCTAAGTATCTGCACAGTGTTTTGGAAATGGTACAAACTCATTTTCCTGGAGGCTATGTGCTGATTTCTGCCAAAAAAAAAAGAAAGAATTCCTTGCCTTCTTACTGTCTCCCACCAGGGAGGGCAAATATATTCAAGCAGAAAATAAACAATTAAAAAAAACTTAACAATATATACTGGTGTTCTATTAAACAATAAATATCTTACAGGTTTGATCTTGTATTGAACGCCTTTTTTAATAATAATAATAATAATAATAATAATAATGAATTCAATTTATAATGCACTTTTCATTAATAACAATCTCAAAGTGCTTTTTTGATTTTATCTTACAGGTTGTAGATAGCTCTTTGAAGAAGCTGGGTTTGGAGAAATAGCATTAAATTCGGATCAAACTGTTGAGTTAACAAGAGTTAAGTGGAACGCTGTCATCTTAAAAAATTGTCCCAAGAGAAGTACTATTGTTTGAACTACACCACGAGTTGCATAATTCTATAATAGCAAACAGAAACAGCAGCAGCTAGCTGTAGCACTTCCTGCCTGTGGGCACTGACAATGTAATGCAAAACTAGTGCTGCCGTAAAGGTAAAAAAATAAAATAAAATAAAAATAGCATTCCCATGAAATGCAGTGAAATGTTGAGGGGTTTCAAATGACAACAATCCACTTTTATTTATTTATAATTCGGATGCACACTCAATAATCCAGGTAGATAAATCTAACAAGGTTAAAGGTGCAGTCTGCAGTTTCTGTAGAACGCAGCACTTAGAAAAATTTTCAACAGGCAAAGCATTCTGATCCCTCCCCCTCAGAGCCATATATGGCTCTGCTCCCCCTTGCTCTGCTGAAATTCAAATTCAAGCTCTGTTTTTATTGGCTGGTTAACGGCGGGTCACTGTGGCTTTTTAGAAATGCTTTTAGTAACACCTGGAGAAGCAAGGGGACTATAGTTTTTTCAAAGATTACTTTGTCTAACATCAGTCTGTCAGGAGATAGTGACAAAGTGAAGAAATATGTTAAAAATATATTTTTAGAAAACTTACAGACTGCACTACAGAAACTGCAGACTGCACCTTTAAGTTAGGTCCTCTGGATTAATTCTTCTTGTTGAAACCTTTCAACTTGTATCCAAAATACTTTGTCAGTCTGAGGAGCTGCAATAAACTCAGCCTTATAAATAGTACCTTCTTATACTGCATCAAGCAGGCAGGCCCTGTCTACACGGACACGGTGGGGGGAAACATAGTTTTTTTCGTATATTAATTAGAGGAAAAGATCCACGTTGACACGGACGAATTCTGTGTTTACATGCATCCGCAGGAATCCCGCCCTCCTGAATCTGCTGTAGTTACCATGCCGGGCCATTAGATGGCGCTGTGAATTTTGTACCTTCACCTAATGTGCATGCATGCTGCCTCAGTCAGCTTTCCTCTGGGGCTAAAAGTTCAGCTAACAACAACATAACAAGTTAAAGCTGGAATTTGGATAAGAGTCGACAGATTTGACGCCAAGCGGGACCCGCTTCATCTAACAAGCTCCACACCAGTCGCTGAGTGGACCAGAACCGAGTCGACTAGGATGATGTCGGACTTTAGTCCGTGATAATCAGCTGATTTACAGCAGGTAAATCAACGTTCTTAATAATGTTTGCTTGTGTTTACTTCGATCACACAACAACCAACTGAGTTTTTATTTATTTTAATTTTTTCCTGCGAGGTCGAGAATCTGTCCTTCCACCAGGTGGACCAGTTTGGACGTGGGACCAGTATCCAGGATGAAAATAGAGAGTCCAGTTCGTTAACGTAGTTACAGTTCGGTTACCGTGTTTTTAATAGTGTTCAGTTTAGTTTATCAGTGTTTGTGAGACATACAGTTTGTGGTGTTGAATAAATAAATACAAAATAAACCTGGTGTGTTCATTTTCAACTTTAATAACACGCAACATGTTACGCATCATTTAAATCTCGCAACTTGAGTCCAGATAGCTTCATTTAGCTCAGATAACTTTATATACCTTCCACGCTAACATAAATACTGTTTATTATTGTTAAACTGTTATTATTTAGCACATTTAGTATGTTCTAGTGCAGCATGTCATGTGAAATATCCGCCTCCCTCGTTCAATAAACAGCGATATTAGAAATGGATCAGACTGGAGTCTCTTCCAACACAGATGCAGCTTCATTCAGGTGTAGATTAATTAAATATGAGACTCAAAATATTCCATCAGTCGTAGTTCAGAAAGCAGTGCGTGTCCGCCGCCATTAATGGAAATGCCGTCTGTCCGCGTGTGCGTGCATGTGCTTCAAACAAAAGCTCAGCGGGAGATGTTTATGTTATCAATGGGGGTCAGCGAAAAACCTCCACTCTGGAAGGTGGATTCAGAAACCTCCGGATTCAAAGAGAGGGGGCCAGTGGTGTCGTGTAAACAATCAGCAGAAACGCAGAGAGAAAGGTGCGGTTTCACTCAAAATACACGCCGTGTAAACGGCCCCATAGTATCAATCAATCAGCCCTAGTGAATACTGTAGTAAGCGACCATCAGGGCAGTAATGATCATTAGGCTGATGGTCCTCCTCCTGCATGTGACCAGCTACGGTAGTTTTGGCTGTCAGCAGCAAACTGGTTGATCCACTATGAGAAGGTGCTGTTCATAAGACATGTTGCAGCTCCTCAGATTGAAGAAGTCTTTTGGATGAAATACGAAACGTTTCAACAAGAAGAATCCGTCCAGAGGAGCTACTCAACCTTGTTAGAAAGGCGGACATTGTTTTCAGGTTTAAATGTAGAACAAACTGTGTGAAACGAATGTGACATGAATTTCAGGTATTTGACTCTTTGGCAAAGTTAAGGACTGGTTTCATTCTATACAAGACTCGAGCATTTTGCAAGGACCCTAGAGCAAGGGATGGATCAATTCTTGTAATACCAGAAGCTCTAAGAAAAAGATTGCATGATGAATTTAAGGCAAGAGGTTAAAGAGCAACTATTGGAAAAGTACTGGAGGTTTTCTGTGTGGTTACTTTGGAGAAAGTATGGAGAACATTCCACTTGAAATTTTCTTTCTCATACGATACCTTGATTGTATTACAAAGGCTGATCCGACAGCTTCACTTTAGCTGTTAGCTCGTCAATGTGATAAAAATGAATTTCTATTTTTCCAAATTGAGGCCATTAAAATAGCTTTTTTTCATCTGCAAGATGTTATTTGTTCATAAATAATTCACAGAACCAAGTTTCAGACTATCTGAACTATTATATTAAGACTCTTGTGCTAAAAAAAAAGCCCTTTATTCATTAGTTTGCACTTTAAAACCTCTATATCTCAGACTGCATCAACTCTCCATTTCACGTCAGGGTAATTTTTGACATTTTACACAGATCTTACAAATAAGACTGAAAGTCAACCTTGATTAACTATTTTTAATGGGGACTGCCTAGCAAGGCAGCACCTATTATTATCCACCTGACAAGGGTTTCTTAACTTTATGTCTTACTCTTCTGTCACCTTTAATGCGGCCTGAACTGCAATGTGTACTCCCACAAGTTTTATATCAAAGCTACCGGCTCGGCACCATGATGTCTGCTATTACTTTTAGACATTTTGAGTTACCATGGCGACATAATTTGCAGACAAAGACACCATTTTTATTAGTCATTTTTCATAGACATGTTGCAAATCAAATATATATGATGGTCTGAGCAGTAAAGGAAAAATACTGCAAATCAGCCATTTTTAGATAATGAGCTGAAATTTGGTGTGATAGTAGCCGAGAGCAATGTCCAATAAATAATGAATAATAATAATAATAATAAATAAAAAAATGCAAGATGGCCACCAAAGCTACATTTAAATGGCTTTAACACAACTATTTTTACACATACAGAGCAGAAATTTGTTGAGGTTATAGCTGAGAACGTTCCCTATCGCATACTGAATCCAAATCAAAAATCCAAGATGGCCACCAAAGCTAGGAAAACAAAAATGAATATAACTCATTATGTTTTTGCCATTTTCAGCTGAAATTTGGTGTAGTGGTAGCTAAGAACGAACTCCAGCACAAAGTATTGTCAAAGCAAAATTTTAAAATGGCACCACATGACAGTCCCTGTCAAAGTTTCTCCAAGAACTTTCTATATATTTTTTTAAATCAACATTCTCAAATCTGCTTTAATAGCAAGAACATATCAAGCTAATTACTCAAACATGTAATTTAAGGTAATCGGGGAATGCTTAAGTCACTTCTCTAAATGCTTCTTGAACATGTCATTCTGCAAACTATGACTTCATAAAATAGTAATGTTGTGAAATACAGAAGCAGATTGCATTACAGTGTGGAATTTGACTGCACTGCGGATCATTTAAAAACTGATCAACTAACGCGTGATGCATGTGCCGTTGCATCAGCAGCTTTATTTTTAGCTCTTTCATATGTAGGAGCTGGCAGTGGCTCCGGTCAGTAATGTACTGTAACAGTATATGTGAGGCACATTTGGACCGTTACTTTTCAAACTACCGGTATTTGTTTTATGTTATTTTATCACGTAACTCAATGTGAGGCAGTCCTGAATCTGATGGATGTTTCTTAAACGTGACCTTGTGAAATCTGAAAAAGATGGCAATCATCTCGACGTGCGGAGAGTTGAGAATTGTTTTGCTCACTTCCTGATTAAAAACAAAAAAAAAAAAAGGCAGGTAGTGAGTGGCTGAGGTCATCCCACACAGCAGGTGAAGACCAAACAGACCTGGACACACACTTTTTTAGTTCTCCCATTCTTTGTGAATCGTCTTTCTCATCATAACACGTGCACACACACATTTAGGAGGGACGACCGTGTGACTGAGATGGCAGGGGTCTATATCAGTGTTGGGACGAGTATATATATATATTCCTGGCTGGTGCTGATAAGCCAACTGATGCCTTGCCTTATTTAGGCAGCGCTCACCGCTGACACACTAGCAAAGTAGCACACACTGCATGAGCTCTGTGTGTTTGTTTAGCAGTCTTGTGTGTGTCAGCATGTGTGTGTGAGCGGAAATAGTTGGGCTCTGAATAAGTAAATGTGTATAGATAGAAGTGTACTTAATGCACTTTTCATATCAAGAGAGGTATTACAACCCAGCCTCGTTTGTTGTAAGAGCAGTGCTGAGTTTCTTTTGTCATTCCCAAAAATCTGTACCTAGTTATGGAAATAAAAAACACAATTTATTACATTGATTTTAATTACAGTTTTCATAAAAGTAGACCGATAAACAGACCAACCAATGTACAGTATTCGGCTGATTTTGGCCTTTTAAAAACAAAAAACTATTTGCCATGCCTGGGCATACTTAACCAATGACCAAGTAACAAAAATGGTTAAATCGTGTCATCTAGACCAGTTTCTTTAAATGGGAAACGTTTCATCTCCCATCAGGAAAACTTGGTCAATCTGCAGCCTGCCAACCAGATACGTCCCAAACTGATTGCAGTTTTCTGGCCGATCACAGATTTCTAAAAAGCCTGACCTGCCGATTCCGATTTTGGCCGATACCGAGTGTAATAAGGTCACAATGCACCTTCAACTTTCCTATCGTATTTTATTGAAAAAACATATCCTTGAACAATATCCTAGAAATAATACAAACTTGCTTTAACTGGCCATGAGGTAGTGCTCTGAAATATAAAGGAAGTTTAGACAATTGTTGTTAAAACTACAAAAAATAAATGGTAAAATCGGTTTTTCATGTAAATATTGGCCAATCTCCCAAAATTAAGGAAATCGGGGCCGATTTATCGGTGCATCCCTAGTCCCATAGGTAGCCGTCATTGTGTGTTTCAAGCCAGCCTCCTGTTGGAATCTCAGAAGTAGACTTTTAACTAGGGGTCCCCAATTTCCTTAATTTTGGGAAATCAGCCAATGCTTGCATGAGAAAACGATTTTACAGATTTCTTTTGTTTTAACAACAATTGTCTAAACTTCATTTATATTTCAGAGCACTACCTTGTGACCAGTTAAAACAAGTTTGTATTGTTTCCAGAATATTGTTCAAGGGTCTGTTTTTCAACAAAATAAAATTGAAATTTGAAGGCGCATTGTGACCTTACAACATCTAACAGTGTTGCTTATAAAACGAAATCGGTATCGGCCAAAATCAATATCGACAGGTCTTTGTAGAAATCGGTGATCTGCCAAAAAACTGCAATCGGTGCACCCCTACTTTTAACACATGCAAACAGGGTCCATCCATCCAAAACAATCAATCATCATGTACAACAATCAAATGTCAAAGGTATCTAATGTACATAAAAATACAATCTACCACAAAGCTGGCAATACCAGATTGTGCCAATAATAAATTGTGCTAAATTGTTGCATGATTCTGCTCAGTGCTATACTCTGTATAACAATATCTTTCACAGAAGCTAATACTGTATCTAATAGCCATCTCAATAAATAACAGCAATTACATGGTTTTATAGGCCAATTTTAATTTCAAATAGCTACATTATTAGCTTCAATTATGGTCGGGTCACATTCATATTAAAATAAATAAGATAAAATCTGCTGACTTGTGAAATGAGACGTTTTCCTTTTTCTCTTTGGCTAGTACCGGTACAACCACTGCATCCAGCTTTGTGGTATTTTTATATAAATACACTAGAGTAGATACCTTTGACATTTAATTGTTGTACATGATGATTGATTGTTTTGGACGGATGTGCCCTGTTTGCATGTGTTAAAAGTCTACTTCTGAGATTTCAACAGGAGGTGGGCTTGAAACAGCAAAGAAGGCTACCTATGGGACAGAACTGGTTGGCAGGCCGAGATTGATGAAGTCTTCCTGATGGGAGGCAAAATATTTCTCATAGGGGTGCACGATATTATCGGCACGGTATCGATATTGGCCAATATTAGCGATGAACTTTAATATTGGACATTCCATCAAAATAACTCACCGATATAAAAGGCTTCTGTTTTAAGTTCATTTTTAATTCAATAAAACTGTCAAGTACAGTACAGTATATCTATTAATGCACTAAGACTTATGCGCTTTTCACTTGTCGCTTGTGAACAGGTTGAGTTTAGATTTTGTGAAAATTTACAAATTTGCAATTCGAGTGTTGTCATCGTGTTAGAGAGAGTAAATGTCATGAATAAATTTGACAATCCAAGTTGAAGTGTTACATCATTTTCAGCCTCCTTTTATTTCATCTGCATTTGGTAGCAGGCCAAACTGACAAAGACCATGCAGAATAATGTAGTATTTTTATGTAGTCTCTGTAAGTAGGTCTGGGGAAAAATATTGGTATCGGTTATCGGCCAAATAAGTTTTAATATATTGTCATATCGGATATCGGCCAAAAATCCAATATTGTGTATCGCTAGTTTCTCATTTAAAGAAACTGGTCCAGATCACATGATTTCACTTTTGTTGTTGTTATCTAGCTGGATGATTGAGCTTACAAACCTTTTTCAATGGCCAAGTAGAAAAATGAAGATGCTATTCTATATATTTCTAAGTTTCTGCGTTCCTCGAAGTGTTGCAAATTACATGCAAGTACAGTAACTTTGTCATATTTTGTTCATTGAAAAACGACATAAATCAAAAACTGATAGAAGTATCTCCCTTTCAAATAACTTGGCTTTAACGACAGCAAACATCTCAAACGGTAAATAGTTAAAGGAGGATGATCAGGTTTTTGCTCGTATCTATCACCAAAATATCATGAACCACCGGATACATTTTAATGAAACTTGCAGAAAGTAATCATTTTGTGTACCATATTTTCCGGACTATAGGTCGCAGCTTTTCATCATTTTTTCATGGTCTGCGACCTATAGTCAGGTGCAACCTATATATGGCTTTTTATAAAATAAGCTGATTTGTAATCATTTATTAACAAAAATTAAACTAAGACACACTCTTACAATAATGTCAGCTAACAAATATATATTTTTAGGAGTTTATCCTGCTA